>JARUHE010122116.1:0-37427 GCA_031471125.1 Archaeomysis grebnitzkii | reverse complement strand
TAACAAAAATCGGCGGATATTTGCGCCCAGAGGGCAAATTCGCAGTCGATTTTTAGTTCTAGCCCAAGCTCCTAGCGTGCGCATTACTTTTCGAGATTTTCGACAACGCGGTGGACGCTCACACTTCCGCCCTCCGGGATTTTGTGGAATCCGCCACGGCTGCGTTGACGCGTTTGCGAAGCTCTAGACATTGGCTTCACGTCGCCTTACCGTGACGAATTCCACTTTGCCAAAATTGCATTGGAGTTATTCGAGGTGCGCAAATGAGCCGCGTTCGCAACCATGAGCGATTTTCGGTGGTAGGCTACAATACAATCTCACGACTATGATAGGCCTCTCGCAGTACTAGGCTTGTATTGGTGCTGGCAATCCCTGGTAAAGACAAGATCGAGCGCGTGTAAATCGATTCGAAATCGCGGGCGTCGCGGTAGATTACCCGCAACAAATAATCGTACTCCCCGGACATCAAAAAAACATCTTGTACTGCAGCAATCGCCGAGGCGGCGACCTCGAAACGGCGAAACGCTGGATCGTTTTGTTTTTCTAAGCGAATATTCACAAAAGCCACCCCATGAAGGCCGAGCTTCTGCCGGTTTAACTCGGCGTGGTAACCGCTAATTAATCCCGAGTCACTCAGCGCTTTAGTACGGCGTAAACAAGCCGAAGGCGATAGCGATATCTGCTCGGCCAGCTCGAAGTTGGTCATGCGGCAGTTTTGCTGAAGTGTGCTCAAAATTTTTCGATCTAGTGGGTCCAGTTGCATATTATTCTGGTTCTTTGCTGTTTTATCGAATAATACACCATAGATTCCTCAGGAGCAGAGTTCGTTGTCAATAAACTTGCGTCAGATATGACGACAATGATTGCAAGATAACTGAGGAGTCTAAAAATGAAGATTGGTGTACCAAAAGAAATCAAAAACCAAGAGTACCGCGTGGGCTTGACGCCGCTGTCGGTGAAAGAATTTATCCTCGCTGGGCACTCGGTTGTCGTCCAGAGCGGGGCGGGTGCGGGAATCGACGCCACGGACGAGGCTTATGTTGAAGCCGGGGCGACCCTTGCTGCGGATGCGCGAACGGTCTTCGCAGATGCGCAAATGATCATCAAAGTCAAAGAGCCACAGCCTTCGGAAACGGCGATGCTGCGTCCAGACCATATTTTGTTCACCTATTTACACTTGGCACCGGATTTGGTGCAGACCACGGCGTTGATCAATTCAGGCGCGACGTGTATTGCTTATGAGACGGTGGTTGATCGCAACGGTGCATTGCCGCTTTTAGCGCCGATGTCACGAGTGGCGGGTCGTCTATCGATTCAGGCTGCTGCGCATTGTTTGGAGCGCGCGCACGGTGGTAACGGGATGTTACTCGGCGGTGTGCCCGGTGTTAAGCCGGCTAACGTGGTGGTTATCGGTGGTGGTGTTGTTGGGCGCAATGCCGCAGAGATGGCGGTAGGTCTGCGTGCGAACGTGACGGTGGTCGATCGTTCTGATGCTGCGTTAAATGCGATTGATCAAACCTTTGCCGGACGCATCAAGACAATATTCAGCAGTCGCTCTGCAATCGAAGAGCTGTTGCCGACTGCGGATGTGGTGATCGGTGCGGTGTTGATTCCTGGTGCTGCAGCGCCAAAGCTTGTGACTCGCGATATGTTGGGCTTACTCAAGCCGCGCTCGGTGATGGTTGATGTGGCGGTTGACCAAGGCGGTTGTTTCGAAACCACCAAAGCAACCACCCACGACGAGCCGACCTACGTAGTCGATGGAATTGTGCATTACTGTGTCGCTAATATGCCCGGTGCGGTACCCCAAACATCGACCGCAGCGCTAAACAATGCCACCTTAAACTATGCGTTAAATATCGCGAATTTAGGCTGGAAAGAAGCCTGTCGTCGTGATCCTGGCTTACTTGCGGGGCTGAACGTTCACGATGGGAAGCTCACAAACGCCGATGTGGCTACGGCTCATGCGATGGACTTCGTCAGTCCATCGACCTTGATCGACTAGTTAAAAGACTCATTCAGAGAGTGTGTCGATACGCGCCAGTGCATCGGCACATTCCTCTGGATAGCTCATAATAAAGCCCTGAGAATAATCGATATTATAAGTTTGCAGCCAAGGTAGAGCCGCTTGATCTTCGACCGATTCGGCCACTGTTTTTAAATCGAGCAAAGCAGATATTTCGCTAATTGATTTGACCATCGCTTGGGCAAGCGGATCGCTTGAAAGCTGCGAGATGAAGCGAGCATCGATCTTGATGTATTTAAATCGTCGTTCTTTTAAGAAATCAAATGCGGATAAGCCCGTGCCAAAATCATCAACCGCAAAGCTCACGCCAACAGCCTTGAGGGTATCGATGAACTCGTTGGCTTGGGTCAAATTCGACATCAGCGCTGTTTCTTGTATTTCAATCACTAAGAACTGCGCCAATTCTGGATTTTCAGCCAGTCGTTCGAGCAGTTGCTTTTCGATCGCCGAATCACTAATAGCTCGCGCTGATAGATTAATCGACACCGATTCCAATTGTTCCATCGCCGCGAAATTGTCTTTGATCCATTCCAAAGCAGTGTCGATGACCCAGCTGTCGAGCTCGCTGATGATGTTAAATCGATCGAGCGCACCGAGAAAAACCCCAGGTAATAGAAGCTCGTCGGTGTCGGTTTTCATTCGTGCTAACAGCTCCAAACGTGGCTTGTCTTTAGGGTGTAAAGGGTGAATGACCTGTGCTAAAAGTTTGAATCGTCCTTGTTTGATATGTTCGCTTAATGAGATCGCTGATTGGATTTCTCTGAGCTCGCGATCGTCATGGTTATGCTCGGATGCTTCGAAGACTTCGACCCGGTTTTTACCTCGATCTTTTGCTACATAACAGGCGGCGTCAGCCGAGATTAGCACGCGATCCATGTTCCATTTTTTCGGCTCAAAAACGACCAATCCGATTGACAAGCCAATGCGGAAGCTATTTTCATTCCAAACAAAGCGAAAGCGCTCAATGGTTTCGCGTAAGCGTTCGGCGATATCGGTTGCTTTGCTCGGTGGGCAGTCGATTAAGATAATCGAAAATTCATCGCCGCCAATACGCGCCAGCACATCGCGTTCGCGCAAGCAACTCGCCATCATCTTCGCTACTTGACGTAATAACTCATCGCCAGCGGGGTGGCCTGCAGTGTCGTTGACGATTTTGAATTGATCTAAATCGATAAGGCAATATGCATGCTGTTGGCTTTCGTCGGCTTCTTCGATTAGAACTTGCAGATTTTGCTCCATCGCTTGACGATTTAATAATCCGGTTAGCGAATCGTGCGAGGCTTGCCAGCGCAATTTACGGTTGAGCTCGTCGGTTTCTGTGATGTCTTCCCAAACCAATAATAGTTGTAGCTCAGACCCGGAGCGGATCGATACCGCCGAGGCGCGAACTCTTAATGTTTGCCCGTCGGCACCGACGACCGAGTGTTCAAAGCGAAAGGTGCGGCCGGGTTCTAATGTGGCTTGGCGCAGATAGCGGACGCTTTTGCTTCGATCGCCTTGCGGTAGCAAATTTGCGATACGTTTACCTTTTAAGGCTTCGCCGTTCTGAAAACCAAGATGCTGTGCGCCCTGCGCGTTGATGTCCAGAACGTAGCCGGTCGGTGATAAGGTGATACAAATCGACGGGTTGTTGTTAAACAAGGTGCGGTAACGGGTTTCGCTTTCTTGTAAGCGCATTTGCACGCGCCGACGATCGGTAATATCGCTCAGCGACACGCGGGTAAGACGCCGTGCGGTGACGGCTAATGGTGTGCAGCTGATTTCCACCAATATACCGCTGCCATCGGCCCGCGCGAGCATGACTTCAGTCTGTAGGCTCTGTGGTGCTGAGTCGCCGCGCTGTAGCATGAGATCAAATTGTTGGCTCAGCGGCTTCCCTGATTCTACGGCGATTAAGAATTGATCAGCGGGCTGATTGATGATCTGACGGCGCTGCTGTCGAAACAGCGCTGCTGCCGCAAGATTGGCGTCGATGATTTGTCCGTTTTCATCGATGATCATCACCGACTCCTGAGCGCTTTGCATCACGGCGTCTTTGAGTCGCACCAACTCTTGTTGCTCGGTCAAAGCGAACTTTGCCATCTTGTTGTCGGTGCTGTACTTTTCGATTTGCTTGCGACAGCGATCAATCAGCTCACGGGCTTGTTCAAAAGCGTTAAGACGTCCTGCGATAAATCGATTAATCGATAGTACGCAAGCAAGTAGCAAAATCACGACCACCAGTATGGCTAAACCGACCTCAAACCATGGCCGTGTGGGGTCCGCCATCAGGAGTAAAAGGGCGAATATACTGATGGGTATGCTTGCGGCTACGGTGCTGGCAAGGCTTAGATAATTGCTGATCAATAGCCAAATGAAAAATGAGAGCAAAAAAATCCCAAAGCCCAGTTGTAACTCAAGCGGCCAGCTTGGGGCATAAAACAGACTTACTGAAACCCACAATCCGCTCGTGATGGCGGTGCTGATGGTGCGAAAGACGCTCCAATGTCGTTCACTGTGTTTCTGCGCGTCTGCGTGATAGCCCTTTTGTAGCCAAAATTGCAAGGCATAGGCGCTGCAGATCAATAAAAACCATGAAAAAAGTAAAAGTGTGTTGACGAAAAAAAACAGCAACACGGATACACCCAAAGCCGCCCCGAGTCCGATTGTGATTTGAAGCTTAGATTGTGCAAAACTCGCACTTAACAGCCGGTGTCGAGTGCTCAGAGTGGAAGCCACGGTGGTTTATTAATCCAAATATATTGATTTCATTGTAATAACATCGGCGTAAAACCTTGAAGATTGAGCGGCTAAGCCTTAATTAGCGGGAAATTGTCATAGAATTTCTAATCAATTCACGGTGTTGAATAATTCAGCTTGTTTTTTAAGGCATGGGCTGCTGGCTCTGGTATGCGCGCTGCACTTTTCACCCAAACACCGTATGGGTGTTATTGGTTGCGTTCAATACTTGGGCAACGCGAGAGGATTTTTCACTGCAAGCGGTGGTTTGTCGGCACGATTCGAATCATTGGATCGGCTGTTGTACTCAATTTTTGAAATCGTGGACGAATAGAGGTCGTCGTCAAATAACTTTGAGTAAAAGATCTATAGTAAAGTGAGCCAACTTTCGCAATTGAGCGACACGATGGCTGCATATAACGTTTTATCATTGCTAAGCAATGCTCGAAGCTACCATAAAAATTGGCCACGTCAGTGGCGTAATCCCGAGCCGAAATCGCATTACGATGTGATTATTGTCGGTGGTGGGGCGCATGGTTTGGCGACTGCTTACTATCTGGCTACCCAATGCGGAATTACCAATGTCGCGGTGCTCGAGCGCGCCTGGATTGGCGGTGGGAACAGCGGCCGCAACACCACGATTGTTCGTTCCAATTACCTTTGGGATGAATCGGCAGCGTTGTACGATCATTCGGTCAAATTATGGGAAGGGCTTTCGCAAACGCTTAACTATAACGTGATGTTCTCGCAGCGCGGATTGATGCATTTAGCTCACTCGGTTCACGATATGCAAGAGATTGGCCGTCGTGGCTCCGCGATTCACCTCAATGGTATCGATTCCGAGTTTTTAACGCCGCAACAAATCAAGTCCATGGTGCCGTTTATCGATATGAACTGCCGTTATCCGGTGATGGGCGCGCTGTTGCAAAAACGCGGTGGAACCGCGCTGCACGATGCCGTGGTTTGGGGCTATGCGCGTGGTGCGGACGCTGCCGGTGTCGATATTATTCAAAACTGTGAAGTCACTGGATTTAAAATTGAAGACAATACCGTTGTCGGGGTGGAAACCAGCCGTGGTTCGATTTCAAGCAATAAAGTTGGTGTTGTTGCCGCTGGGCACAGTTCGGTGATGGCCGAAATGGCTGGTTTTCGTCTGCCGATCGAGAGCTTCCCCTTACAAGCTTTGGTCTCGGAGCCGCTCAAGCCGATGGTGAACAACGTTATCATGTCCAACGGTGTTCACGCCTACATCAGTCAATCGGATAAGGGGGAGCTGGTGATCGGGGCTTCCTCTGATGCCTACACCAGCTATTCGCAGCGCGGTGGCTTTAATGTTTTGGAAGACACCTTGCAGGCGATTACTGAGCTCTACCCCTGTTTTAAGCGGGTCAAAATGATGCGCAGTTGGGCGGGTATTGTCGATGTCACCGTAGATCGTTCGCCGATCATCACCAAAACACCGGTCAAAAATATGTATTTTAATTGCGGCTGGGGAACGGGCGGCTTTAAAGCCACACCCGGCTCCGGGCATGTGTTCGCCCATTCTCTGGCCAAAGCTGAAATGCACCCCATGGCTGCGCCGTTTTCGATGTTTAGATTTCACAGCGGCGCGCTGATCGATGAAGGCGCAGCAGCAGCGGTGGCCCACTAAAGGAGTTATACAATGTTTATTATTCAATGTCCTTGGTGCGGCGATCGCGAGCAAAGCGAGTTTAGCTGCAAAGGCGAGGCGCATATCGCACGACCCGAGAATCCCGAAACGCTAAGCGAGGCGCAATGGGGTGACTATGTTTTTTTTCGTGACAATGTGAAAGGAGTGACCCGCGAGCGTTGGGTGCATAGCCATGGCTGCGGCCAGTGGTTCAACGTGATGCGCAGTACTATAAGTGAAGAAATTTTTGGCTCTTATAAACCGACTGATCAACGCCCCCCGTTGCCGGAGAACCCAGCATGAGCTTAGGTGCACGTCGAGCAAACGGCGGTCTGATCAATCGTGATCAACCGCTCAACTTTGAATTTAACGGCCAGCGCTACACCGGCTATCAAGGCGATACCTTGGCCTCGGCGCTATTAGCCAATGGGGTTAATTTGGTGTCCCGTTCGTTTAAATACCATCGCCCTCGTGGCATTATGGGCGCGAGTTGGGAAGATCCAAACGCCCAAGTGCAACTTGAAACCGGCGCACTGACCACGCCGAATGTGTTTGCGACCACGCAAGAGCTTTATGAAGGCTTGAGTGCGCGCTCGCAAAACTGTTGGCCGAGCGTTGAATTCGATGTTGGCGCAATCAATGGTTTGTTTTCACGGGTGTTTGTTGCCGGGTTTTACTACAAAACCTTCAAATGGCCGCGCGCGGCATGGGAGCGACTTTACGAGAAGGTGATCCGTCGCGCTGCGGGAATGGGCGTGGCACCGCGCCTGCCCGACCCGCAACGCTACGAGCATCGTCATGCTTATTTTGAGCTGGTAATTGTTGGAGCAGGCCCTGCAGGGATTGCCGCTGCGCTCAGCGCGGCGGATTGTGGTGCAAGAATATTGTTGGTTGAAGATCAGCCGCAAATTGGTGGTAGCTTAAACGCTGATCCGGTCGATGTTGAAGGCCAAAGCGCCGCGCAATGGCTTGTGCAAGCACGATTAAAACTTAGCGCTGCAGCGAACATCAAAGTGCTCACCCGCACGCAGGTGGTGGGCTATTACGACTACAACTACCTGGTTGCCTCAGAGCGTGTGACCCAGCACTTATCGCCCAGTGCGCCAAGCCATGCGCCACGCGAGCGTTTGTGGAAAATCCGCGCCGGGCGGGTATTGCTTTGCAGCGGTGCGATTGAGCGGCCTTTGGTGTTCGCCGATAATGATCGTCCTGGGGTGATGTTGGCCTCGTCCGCTGCGCAATATACGCAGCAGTTCGGGCTTGTCCTTGGCCAGCAAGCGGTGGTCTTTTGTAATAACGACAAAGCTTATGACAATGCGATAACCCTGAAAAACGCCGGATCGGCGGTGGTGATCATCGATTTGCGTGAAAGCTCGCAGCGCGCCAATAGCGCGGAGCTAGAGGGCATTGAAATTCTGTTTTCTACAGCGATTACCGGCGTCCAGTACAGCGTGAAAAACGGCATCAGCAGCGTTAGTGTTCAGCGCTTAAGCGCTGACGGCGAAACCCTTGTTGGCGATGCACGGCAAATCAATTGTCAGCTGGTCGCTTGCAGCGGCGGCTGGCAGCCGACCGTGCATCTGCATACCCAAGCTCGGGGCAAATTAAAATGGATTCCCCAATCGCTTTGTTTTGTGCCCGGCGAGCGCGGAACACCGGTGAATAAAAACCGCTCTGCTGGTGCGGCCAATGGTGAATTTGGCCTCGCGAGCAGCTTTTCAAACGGTGCTGAGCAAGCGGTAGGGTTGTTGGCCGAACTTGAGATTGCGGCGACGCCAGCGGCCATCACTTGCGATCGCGATGAGGGTTTGGGGCCGCTGCGTGAATTGTGGATTGTGCCTTGTGAGCATCCTGTGGGCCAGGGCAAGAAAAAACATTTTGTCGAATTTCAAAACGATGCAACCGCCGCCGATGTGTGGTTGGCTAAACGCGAAGGCTTTGAATCGGTCGAGCACCTCAAGCGTTACACCAATACCGGCCGTGGTACGGATCAGGGTAAGTTGAGCAATATTAACGGCTTGGCGATTATGGCCGGTGCGCGAGGGATTACGGTTCCCGAGGCCGGTTTCACAACATTTAGACCGCCTTATACGCCGCTGAGTTTTGGCGCGGTAAGTGGCCAGACCTACGGTGATCGTTTTACCCCGACCCGGCAAACCCCGCTGCATGGATTACATATTGCAGCGGGAGCGGTTTTTGAAGATGTAGGCGATTGGAAGCGGCCATGGTATTTCCCTAAAGCCGGGGAGTCGATGCACGATGCCGTGCAACGCGAATGCTTAGGGGTTCGCAGCAGTGTCGGCGTGCTGGACGCCTCCACACTTGGCAAAATCGATATCCAAGGCAAAGACGCTGCCGATTTTCTCAATATGATCTACACCAACAAATGGAGCAAGCTTGGGATCGGTCAATGTCGTTATGGTTTGATGGTCAACGAGCACGGCATGGTGTTTGATGACGGGGTGACCACACGACTTGGCGAACATCATTTTCATATGACCACCACCACAGGCGGCGCAGCGCGGGTGATGGAGTGGTTAGAGGAATGGTTGCAAACCGAGTGGCCAGACAAAGAGGTCTATTGCAGCAGCGTCACCGAGCAATGGGCGGTGCTTTCGCTCAACGGCCCCAAATCCCGTGATTTGCTGGCCAAACTTTGTGATATTGATCTTTCGGCGGAAACGTTTGGCTTTATGCGTATGCGCGAAGCCAAGGTTTGCGGCGTGCCTGCGCGAATTTATCGGATCTCATTCACCGGCGAATTAGCCTTCGAGATCAATGTGCCAGCACGCTATGGTCAATATGTGTTGCAACAACTTAATCAAGCGGGCGAAGCATTTGATTTGCTGCAATATGGCACCGAAGCCATGCACGTTTTACGCGCTGAAAAAGGCTTTATCATTGTCGGTCAAGACAGTGATGGGACGATGACGCCGCATGATCTAGATATGGCTTGGATCGCTCCAGAAAAACAAGACGGCATCGGTCGACGGTCGTGGAGCCGAAGCGATACCGCCAGCGGCAATCGCAAGCAATTGGTAGGGATCTTAACCGATGACCCCATGACGGTTATCCCTGAGGGCACCCACGCGGTTGCGCGGGTGTTGCCGAAGCCGCCGATGGAAATGATCGGCCATATCACCTCCAGCTATATGAGTCCGAACCTCGGGCGTTCGATTGCAATGGGGGTGATTCGCAATGGGCTGGCCCGTCAGGGCGAAAGCATAGAATTTGTACTGATGGATGGATCGGTGATCAAAGGCCGAATTGTCAAACCGCTGTTCATCGATGAAGCAGGAGCGCGTGCACGTGGATAATACATTTGAGCCTCAAGTTGCCCAGCCGGTTGAAGGTTTGCAGGTCGATACCGAGGTGATTAAGATCGAAGCGCTAGCGGTCCAAGGCAAGATCTTGCTCCGTGGCGAATATTCGGTGATTCAAAAACCAGTCGCCGAGGCGTTGGCGATTGTACTCCCCAACTCGGTGGGCCAACGTGCTGAAAATCAAAGCGTAGCGGCGATCTGGCTTGGGCCAAACGAATGGCAACTACAGCTTGATTTGCAACAGGTCGATTCGACTATTGCCAAGCTCGGCGAGGCCCTGGACGGAGTACACGCACAGCGGGTCGATGTTTCGGACTATTACTGTGAATTAGAATTAAGCGGTGAGGCTGTCCGAGAAGTGCTTAGCAAGAACACGCCTTTTGATATGGATGCGCAGGCCTTTGCCGAGGGATGCGTGTATCGAACGCGTTTTGCCAAAGCCACGGTGATTCTTGAAGCAAAGCCCGGACAAGTCTTTAGGCTGCAAACGCGATGGAGCTATGCAAAGTATGTTGCTGATCTCTTGGTCGAGTCGTGTTTAGAATACCAAGTATGACCCCCATGTAGGGTTTGAAAGCGATTTCAATCCACGGGGAAACAGCCCAATGATGGCGGTGTTGATTGCGGATCTGAAGGCAGTAAACAAGTAGTTACGCCGTATTTCTGCTAAAAAATCTACCGCTTCGATGATATAGTGATGGGATTACAGCTTGAGGTTTCGTTGATGCAGTATTATTTGTTGGCAGTGGGGCTTATATCGGCGAGCGCTACTACGGCGATTGAACTTACGGATTATGTTGACCCAAGTAGTCAATATGAAGCGGCGTTTGTCAGTGGCTCACTTAACGCCAATAGCAGCACAGAATCCAAACAAGATAGCTACAATGCCAGCCTCCAAGGCAGCTACGACCACACGCGATCGAGCTTGCCGCAGTCTTGGACAGCGCGATTGAACATTGATGCGAACGCCAGCCGCTCCTCGGATGTGGCCGATAGCGGAAACAACGTTCATGATCTTAATTTTTCCGGATCCTATGACCGTTACTTACCGGGGCGGGACGAGGTCTTTTTGACCGCAGGCGGGATGATTTCCAGCCAAAACGGATCCGATATAGCCAGCAACACCAACGTAGATATAAATATTGGTGCCGGCAAAGGGCGAATCTTTGATGCAACGCCTTTGGCACGGATTCTACGGATTCAAGAAGAGCTGTTAAAATACGGCATCATTGAAGCCGAGATTGCCGACGATCTATTGCTTGAGCTCGCCAAGATCGTTGCCCGTGAGGAAGAATACCGTGCCGAGTACCAAGCCACTCAGGTTGAGGGTAGTGATCGCGGCTATCAAGCTTTTGTGGTTGCCGACATCGAAAAGATCCTAAAGCGCGAAAAACTGCTTTCTCAAGGCAGTTTAGAAGCGGTAGGCGCGCTGCGGATTGCCGAGGTTCTGTTTGACGAATTTGTCAGCCCGCGCAAACACGGTTGGTTGGTTCGCGCCGGCATAGCCGGTTCAAGAAACATAAGCGACAGCAACTCCGTTGAAACCACCCCGTCTCTAAGTCTCGATTTTGAGTTCGCGAAGCCCTATGGGTATCGGGGGCAACTCACTGAGATCATGCGGGTTTTGCCGTCGAATGATATTCAGCGACTTAATAATAAAATAACCTACACTTACGAAGTGTCCGACACGGTTGATTGGGAAAATTCCTGGGATGTGCGAATAACCAGAGCCGATAGCGATAACGGGATCACCCATATTATCAATTCACGTTATGTCATCCAAGTGACCCAGGCGTTGAATTATTCCGTGGGGATGGAAATGACCCGCTTTGACGGCAAAGATAATGCAGGAATAGAAGTGTCCAACGCCGACACGGCATTAACCATGTCTTTGCGGTATCGTTTGCGCTAGGGAAGGCGTTTTGAATATTTGTCCACAACTGATTGAAAACATGCAAATTGTCCGCTTGTTTGGCTTGATCAATGATCTAAAGAATCTAACTCTTCAAGGCTCAATTCCCGCGCGCAATCAATGGCCAACCGTGGGATGTCATTTTTCACTGGATAGGCGTATTGACTTGCTTTACACCAAAGCTCATCGCCGACGCGCTGTAGCGGGGCTTTGGTAATGGGACATACCAATACTGTAGACAGTGTCGCATCGATCATATTCGGATACACAAAAGTTAAGCCTCTTGATGATAGGCTTTGTAAGCAAAAATAACCAACCAATTAAAGATGATTTTATGAGATTAATAGATATTGCACGAATTTTTAGCGTTTGCTGTGTAGGTTTTGTTTTAACCAGTTGTGCGACGTTGGAGCCCCAGAGCGGCGAGTCAAGCAACGAAGTGATGATCACCCAGTCTGAGATTGCGCAAATTGTCGCCGAAGATTTGAGCGCACAAAAATTACGTTATAGCAAAAAAGCCACTGATTTAACCGATTGCTCAGGGATTTTTCTCCGCGCATCGGGGCAAATGGCCGATCTTTGTCCCGGATTGGTGTTCCCAAAACCAAGTGAAGCACGTGCTTCCTCAGCAATCGCTCGCTGGTATGCGTCGCGCGGCCAATACGCCTCAGTGAATTCAGTCGCGGAAATCGATGCAATACTCAAATCTGGTGATGTGGTGTTCTTTAGCGAAAAATCGCAAAAAGGTAGCGCGCTTAGTTACAGCGCTATTGATCATATGGGTATCGTCACGGAAATCGAGCGCAATGATGCGGGTCAGATTATGCGCTATAAGATGTTCCAAGGTCGTAAGCCTGGAACCAATGCCTCAATCACAAAGTACCATTCGCGCAATGGCGGTGATCGCGCGCTGGGAAATGGCAGTCAGTACTTGATTGGCGTCGCCAAGATGTGCGCGACCAAAAGTTGTAGCTGCGGCGAGCAATTCATTGCGGGGATGCCAGCTAGTGAGTTAGTTGAGCCACCGGTAAAGAAAAAAGCGGTTGCGGTCGCCACAAAAAAAAGCGCAAGAACAAGTTCTGAAACCACTGCTGCCGTCGCGACGGTGCTAAGCGCAAAGCCGGCAATCGGCGCGCTGGTCAAAGTCAACGATAAAAAAACCTTAAAAGTTAAAAAAATTGAAAAAGGAATCGCCTCTTATTACGCGGAGTACTTTCACGGTCGTTTGACCGCAAACGGTGAGCGTTTTGATATGAACGCGATGACCGCAGCGCATAAAAAGCTTAAATTTAATACTTGGGTTCGGGTTACGCGAACCGATAACGGCAAATCGGTGATCGTCCGAATCAATGATCGCGGCCCGTTTATAAAAGGTCGAATCATCGACTTGTCAAAGAAAGCTGGTTTTTTAATGGGCTTGCGTGACGATGGCGTTGCGCCAGTAACGGTCGAGATCCTAGGTTAATCACGCCTTTTAGCCAATCGATTACGATCGCTCAAGCCTCAAGTCGAAGCTGGAGCGATCGCATCAATTGCACTGCTTGAGCCCGGTCCGTATCGTTTGCCGGGCGACAGCGTATTTTAAGCTTTTAGGCTTCTCGGGTTGGCATTCGCCACGAATATTTCCACAGGTGCCGCTCTTAGGCAGATTCTCGACGGCTTTGGCAATGGCTTCGACAATGGATTGCCTACCCAATAACGCGTAGTTACCGCTATAATTAATCCACGACATTAACGACTTGCAGCGGCTTTTTGCGGCGGGTTCCTAAGAACGATGACAATTGCACACCTCGCTCGAGCCCGCGCGTCAACCTGGGTTTTCTATACGTGTGCACTCAATAAATAGGTGATGGATCAATCCATGGCAGAGCTATTAGCAAGCTGGCAAAACGGCGTTTCCACAATCGTCCGCGGTTTTGACACGCAATTTGGTAGCGGTGTAGCGGTTGGATTAGGGTTTGGGCTCGTGCTAGGTGCGCTGTTTTACCTGCTGCGCCGACATAGTTTGCAAAGCTTGTTTTACAATCAAGCGCGATTTCAAACCGAAGAAATTCGCAGCGCCAATAGCCGCGAAAAAGCCCTGCTGCAACAATCAAGTACCGATTTACGCGCGCGGCTTGAGGCCGCTGAGCATCGCTATCGCGAACAAAGCGTGAGCGTGGCTGAACATCTGCAAAACCAGGCGCGGCAAGCCGAAGCGTTACGTCGATTACCGGTTGTTGAAAGCCAGCTCGAACAAAGCGAACACAAGCTGCAACACGCGCAAGCGCAAGCACTGAAACTTACCGAAGAGGCTAGTCGCGCTAAAACCAAGCTCGAAAGCATGGCCCAAGCACAGGCGAGCCTTTCGGATGAATTTCAATTATTAGCGGATCGGATCTTCAAAGACCAACAAAAGCAATTTGGCCAATCGCATCGCTCCGAAATCAGTCGTTTGCTCGATCCGCTTAAAACCCAGCTCAGCCAGTTTAAAGATACGGTTGATGTAAATCGCGAAAAAGATCTACGCGAGCGCACGGTGCTCAAACAAGAGCTCGGTCAACTCAAGTCTTTGAATGAACGGCTTTCGGATGACGCTCAATCGCTGGCGACAGCGCTACGCGGCACGAGTAAGCTGCAAGGCAATTGGGGTGAGCTGGTGCTCGAACGTGTGCTCGAAAGTTCGGGGCTTGAAGAAGGGCGTGAATTCCAGCGCGAGGTGGTGCTTAAGGCTATCGACGGCGAAGTGTTCCGTCCCGATGTGGTGGTTAATCTTCCCGATGATCGCTACGTGGTAATCGACGCCAAAGTTTCGATTCGCGCCTACGAACAAGCCTTGCAAGCGCAAAGTGAGGCTGCGCGTGAGGCCCAGCTATCGCTGCATGCACAGGCGATTCGCCAGCATGTATCAAGTTTGGCCTCGAAAAACTACGATCGTCTTAACGGGCTTCGTTCGCTTGATTTTGTGCTTTTATTTATTCCGGTGGAAGGCGCATTTCACGCCGCCTTACAACACGCGCCAACCCTCTATAGCGACGCCTTTAAGCGCAATGTGGTGTTGGTCTCGCCGACCACCTTATTAGTGACCTTAAGAACGATTAACAATATCTGGCGCTATCAGAAGCAATCCGATAACGCCGAAGAAATCGCCCGCCGCGCTGGGGATTTAATCGATCAATTCGTCAGCTTTAGCCAAGAGCTTGAAGCGGTAGATCGGCACCTGGATCGTGCCAAAGCCTCTTCGGATAAAGCCAGACGCAAGCTCAGCAGTGGACGCGGTAATATGGTCGAAAAAGCACAGAAAATAAAAGCCCTTGGGGTGGCTAGCAAAAAAGACCTACCCGAGGCGCAAAGCAGCGAAGCGCCATTGAGCCCCGCACTGGCCGCCTGCGAGGATCAGCCTAGTGCCGCGGATGAGACGCAGTAGTATGCGTCAATACCGTGCCCCGAGTGCACGGCGGTTGTGAATCGATGGTCGAGGGTTAACGGGTGGCGAAGCCTTTGCTTTGCAAAAATTCCAATATGTGCGGACGGGTTTCTTTATGGCCGACAATATTGGCGATCTGGCTGCAATAATCACTGAGCTTAATATTCGCCCCGCGCGCTTGATAGTACGCAGCCATGGTTTGATCGTAGTCCTGCAGTTGGGCGTCAATATCGTCGATCTTATAGCTGTTTTGGTGCAGAAAACACGACTGTGGTAAACGCGGTTTGCACTGCGGGTCTTGCGCGGGCCAGCCGATGCAAAGCCCGAACACGGCGAAGCATTGATCGGGTAGGTCTAAAAGCTCCGACACTCGGGCCGGATCGTTGCGCAACGCGCCGATGTAGCATATTCCCAGACCGAGTGATTCGGCGGCGATCACGCAGTTCTGTGCCACCAAAGCGACATCGCTAGTGGCGATCAATAGCTGTTCACTAAAGCCAGCTTGGAATTTCGCACCACCGCGTTGGCAAGCGATTTCACTGCGAGCAAGATCGGCTACAAACACCAAAAACTCAGGGCAAGCAGCAACGTAGCTTTGATTACCCGAGACCTCCATTAACCCTTGACGAATCGCCGGATCGGTAATTCGAATGATGCTCGCGGCTTGGATAAAGCTACTACTTGCAGCGGCTTGGCCCGCGTTGATGATCGCCTCGAAGCTTGCATTATCGATGCTTTGATCGCTGAATTTACGAATCGAACGGTGGTTTTTTAATAGATCAATGGTGGGGTTCATAGCGTCCTCAGTAAGGGGATGAGCTGGTCGATGGTTTGGATTTCAAATTCAGGCGGACGCGGTTGCGTCCATGGTTCGCCGAGGCGGTTATTCCAAACCGCTTTTATCCCCATATCTTGCGCGCCTTGAACATCGGCAATGGGGTTGTCGCCAATATGCAAGAGCCCAGCGGCGCTAACCCCTAGTTGTTTTAAAACATAGCCGAAGGCGGTTTTCGAGGGCTTGGCCGCACCGATAACCTCAGCGCTAAAAGCGTGGTCGAAATACTTGCCTATCGAGGTTGCAAACACATCCGCATTGCCATTGCTAAAGGCGATCAATCGGTGGTGTTTCGCCAGTTCAGCAAGCGCCGCGTCAACATCCGCATAAGGGTGGACCCAGTTTCGTGCATTTAAAAACGCCTGCAAATATTGCTGCTGTACGGTTTCATTAACTGCATGACCAAAACGCTCAGCAACCCACATTTGACGCAAATGACTAAGATCGTGGATCCGTTCCGGGTGTTGGGCGAAATATTCCTGCCGTGATAGCCGTAACTGCTCTAGATCTGGCAGCGGGTCTTTGGATTCCCAGTTATCGCGCAAAAGCGGATAGCTATACGCCTCGGCCGCCGCGATCACCGGCGGGCAAGGCCAAAGCGTGTCATCTAAATCAAAGCTCAGGATGGTCATCGCAGTATCGCAGCGGTGGCGGAAGGTACTTTGTATAGTACAGCGACCATTGACAATGTAAAAGCGCGAGTATTTTGTGAGCACTGTCACAAAAAACTCAATGAATAGGCGTTGCTGCCGTTATTTCTATCTGATTAAAAGGATATAAAAAGCGTTAGTAAATGGAACCTTCGATAGGGATTGCAAAGACGGTGGCTGTGGGTGTGGGGCCGACAGTGTTACCACGCGAGCTGCCGGTGGCGACGTTGCTGGAGCTGGCAAAGAAAATGCCTGCTGAGTCCTCACGCAACCTACGCAGTCAGTTGCCCGATTCGGGCTCGGTCGCGCTTGGTCAGTTGCTGCATAAACTACCGGAAAAAACAGCGGTGTTATTGCGCCAAAGCATCAGCCAAGCGCGGGTGGATAATCCAGCATTATTTCGACCGCAAAGCGCGGCCGCCTCTGCGTCGGCGGCAAAAACCAAATCAACGCCTGCTCCCGGTTCGCAATCATCGAGCACCGCTGCGCACAGCAGTGCTAGCGTAAAACAAAACCCCAGTGCCGCCGCCGCGCAATCCCAAATCAGCAAAGCGCCACTATCGATGCCGCGCAACGCCCGCCTTGATCCTGCAGCGGTCACTAGCACCAGTCCCAAGGCTCCCACGCCTGATATCGCAGGCCGCTCAGTAGCTGCGCAGACGCCGCGTAAGATAGGGCTTGACCCAATGCAGCAACAAGCCCGTGAGGCCGGTAAGCAAGCGCTACGCAAGCTCGCGGAGCCGACAACCGACACTGCGGTAAAGGCGCTGAAAACCGCGGCATCTGTGTTGGCAAATACCAACCAGCGCGGTGCAGTAACTGCGCTACACAACAGCGTTGATCTAAGCATGGCCGCAGATGCTACGCGCCGTGCTAGCAAACCGCAAACTGATCCAAAATCTAGCGGTGATCGATCACCGCTGACGTTGCTCGGTGAAGCCACGGTTGAATCAATTAGTCGCAATCATCGTCAAGTCAATCAAAGCAAAACTCCACAAGTCGCAGCGGCGCTTGGCCAGTTGGTTGGCAGGGCAGCGCTCGGCAGCATTGACAACAAGGGTCGGCCAGCGGGCAAGCAGTTGCGTGAACTTGCCGCAGCGCTGAAGCTTAATATCGAAGGCGGCGGCACACCAAAACAAGGGCAAATATTCGAAAATGCACAACAACTATTAAGTCGGATGCCCTTGGAGCAACGCCGCGATCGCCTGCTCGGAGCGTTGGAGCAACAAGCACGCAGCCATGCCGGACGTGCCTTGTATGTATCGGCGAACGACTTGGCGACAACGCCGCCGGAAGCCCTTAGCCGCAGCGTTGCCACCGATATATTACGCAGTCATGCGAGCGAAGCGCCGGGGCAGTGGAGCCAGATCGCAGCAATGGTCGATTTAAATAGCGATCAATTAGAAAAAGCGCTCGCGCATAAAATCGGCAGCGAATTAAGCCAATGGCTTAAAGACCCAAAAATCGCCGCCGCACTGGGTGCATTGGGCCAAGGTCAGTACCTCAACGCGCCGTTTGCCTTTGTTGGTATTGCTTCCGCGTTTCAACTTAACCTCGGGCAATCGGTGAAAATGTTGCCCTGGGCGTTGGCGATTAGTGGCGGCTTTTGGTGGTTGTTGCGGAGTTTTTGAAGCGATCTGTGGTGGCTGTTGATCGTTTTCTTTCCGAACTTGTTACTCCTGTAGTACATAGCGATTTCGTAGCATGCCGCTAGCGCGTGTTGCAGCGGAGAATGTTGATTGTAAAGCCTAGGTTGTTTCGCGTAAACTATGCTCAATATGGGGAATATAATCGAGGCGGCAATGAGTCAGGGCAGACAGTTATTTAATTATGAGCTGGATAATGGGCAGGTAATTACGGTTGAGGGTTCGGCCGATACGAGTCCCGGCTATGAAGAGATGGGAAACGAAGTTGCGCAGGGTAAAGCAAGCGTAAGGCTTGCAGAGGTTTTGGAGGTGGTAAAACCAACCTTTGAGACACTTCGTAGCGCTTTGGGCGACGTCAATAACCCAGACGAAATTAGCATAGCTGTGGGGCTCGACTTACGTGGCAAAGCGGGCGTGTTGTTCGCATCAATCGACTCAGGCTGTTCGTTTAAGGTGACCTGCAAATGGCTGAATCCGCGTACGAATTAGGCTACGCTGTCAAGAACACGGCCGTACAAGTGCTCGCGAAACAGAGCACTGGTACTGATGAAATCGTTGGTACTGCTTTTGAGATCAGCCCGGAGCATCTTCTTAGCTGTGCGCATGTGATTAAGGCCGCCTTGAACTCAGATGGAAAAGTGATCTTAAGGCGTTTCCATTCGGCGGGTTGGAGCGAGCTCGAGGCAAATCTTGTGGCCCCAGCACTAGGAGAAATGGAAGACCTCAGCCTGTTAAAGCTAATTCCCACCGACGAATTAAAGGCGCTTGACCCGGTGGGGCTTAAAGCCTATGAGGGCGGTCAATGGGTTGGAACGGACTTGTTCGCGCACGGACTTCCAAATTCCACCGGCGAGCCTGAGATTGTGCATCTACAATGCAATGGCGTAGAAACCAATATGGCTTTATGCATACCGAAGGGTCACGCGAAAGTAACGCCAGGCCTCAGTGGCGGGCCAGTTCTTAACGTGGAAGGTTGGGCGGTCGGCGTATTTAGAGCACGTAAAAAAGGTGATGAGCAAGGGCCTTGCCTGATTATTCCTGTTACCCGTGCAATCGAACTTTTTGGTGAGCATTTAGCTCCGTCGCTTCGTGTGCCGTTTTATAGTCTAAAGGGAAAGGAACTTAAAGATTGGACGGATGAAGAAAAAACGGCGATCGGCGAAGCAAACCCGCATAGCCTTTATGAGTATTGTTGTCAGCTCTGCGTGAGCACGCCGGAAGATACACTTGAACCGCGCTTTGTGCGGCTACAACTTCAATTGGGCAAGCAGCGCATTGCCGATGGCGACCCTGAGGCCGGTGGCACGGTCGAAGATATAGATTCGCTGCAGCAACTGTTAGAAAAAAAAACGGATCGGGTTTATTTGTTAAAAGGTGAACCCGGTGCGGGCAAAACCGTGCAATTGCAGCATCTGCGTTTTTTGCTAGCCCAGCAGTGGATTAATAGTGACGCAAATAGTGAGGACAAGTTGTTCCCGGTTTTTGTCTCCTTGTCCGAACAAGACGAAAAGCTCGGCGATCCTGCAATGTGGCTTGAAAAAAAATGGAAGCATCAATACCCGTACATGCCTGGCTTGAAAGAGGTGGGCGACCACGCTATTATTTTCCTACTCGATGGACTCAACGAGCTGCATGCAAATAATCCAGAAAACCGACGTCATTCGTGTGTAAATTGGGCGCAATGGTTTGCTCAATTGCCGCAGAAGCACAAGGCGATTTGGGCGTGTCGGATCGATGACTACACCGAGCTGGCACTTTTTTTTGAGAACCATCTAAGGCTACCCTCGGGCACCGCCTTGACCCATGTGCAGGTCTTAGCCTTAGACGACGCGCGAATTAAGGAAATTCTAAAAAACACGCTCAGACCAGACTTGGCCGAGCAAGCACTGTGTAGTATCGAGGAAAACAAGCTTTGGTCCCTGTACAACACGCCGCTTGCCTTGCGTTTATTAGTGCAGCTGCTTGCATCGAACAAGCCTTTGCCCAATAGTCGAGCGGATCTCTTTAGCAACTGGTTGCTGCACAAACTACGGCATGAATGGACCGAAAAAAAACATTCTCTGAGCAAGGCGCTCGATGGCGCAGATACGGACGCCATAATTCGCAATGAACTGCCTTGGGAATGCGTTTTTCTCAAGCGCCTCTGTGATTTCGCCTACCACCGTCAGCGGGGTCTCCTTGACAGCGATGATCAGGCCGCTGACCAGAAATCAGCCGCGCTTAGCTTCACGCATAAGAAATTTGATCGCTTTAATAAAGACTCTGAGTCGGAGTTGTCGAATGAAGCTTTAAAGGAGATTATGGACTTGGCGCTGCGGCTTGGCGTACTCAGATCAACGGACGAAGCTCCCCCGCTTTTGAGTTTTCGCCATCAGCTGTTTCTTGAGTTTTTCGCCGCGGTTCCGCTGGCACAGCAAAGTGATTTAAGCTTTGTCAGCGAAGCTAGTGGGAAGGACTTATCGGATGTTTATAAAGCGATGGAGCCTTGGCAGCAGCTACCGGGGGCGCGTCGCAACAACTGGGAGCAGACTGCGCTATTTGCCGCAAGTTTAAGCGATGATCCACAGAAGTTCATCCAGACGCTAAGCGAATGCAACCTCGCTTTAGCAGGACAATGTGCAGCGGCTTTGCCAACGACAAAGCGCAGGAGCGTCCTCAAACTGCTGCCGCTCACCAAAAAATTAAAGCAGCGTATGCAAGACAGCAAGTTCGATTTGCGTTTACGTATCGCAGCCGCCAACAGCCTTGGCGAGCTAGGGGCATTAGAGGTTTTAGGCTACGAGCGCTGTGGTCAAAGTGGTGCGCATTATTGGCGTGGTCCAGCCGCAGAGATTCCCGCAGGCGACTATCAATACGGCAGTGCCGACGGAGGCCCTGATAATGATGAACACGCTGGAGTTTGGTCAAATCCAGCGCCCTATCTGCTGGACAGTTTCACTATCACCAATGCGCAATGGTCGGATTTCCAAAACAGTGGCGCTTACCAGTGCCCTGATTTTTGGCAAGGCCAAGCGAGCAAGGATTTTCGTGAACACGGTAGCAATCAATCCGCTAGAGACCTACACAGCTTGCTTTGGGATCGACATCATGACTCCCCGGGTTGGGAGGATATGATCACTCACCTTGATCCGGTGATGCAGGAGCGATATCGGCAAGCCTTGATTGATTTCGCCAGCGATCGTAACGGATTTATCACGAACTTGGTAGCGCCGCCGCGCCCACCAATAGCGCCGGCGTTTTGGAGTGACGCCCGGTTTAATAAGCCTTTACAGCCAGTGGTTGGACTGAGCTTGTACGAGGCACAAGCGTATTGTTTATGGCTAAGCGATTGCAGCGGCGTTGACTATTTTTTGCCGCACGAGCTGCAATGGGAGGCTGCAGCACGTGGCGCTAATTCAGCAGTGTTCCCCTGGGGGAATGACTGGGATCAGCAGCGCTGCAATACCCTGCTTAAGAGCGGTCTGCGTCGCGTAGGTGCGCCGCTACCGGTTGGGCTGCTTTGCGAAGGTGCGACCCCAGCGGATCGATTCGGTAATCGGTTGTACGAGCTTAGCGGTGGGGTTTGGGAGTGGACACGTAGCCGGTCCACGGCGCTTACAGCACCCGAACGCGATACCGCCGAGGCGCAGCCGCAAATCGAGGGGTCTGAGCTTCGGCGTGTGGTGCGCGGTGGCTGTTGGTACGATCAGTCTGCTGCGGCGCGTTCGGCTTATCGCGACCACGACGCAGTAGATATTCGGGACGACAGTTTGGGTTTTCGTGTTTGTCGTGCGTCCCCCCGATAGGTGCTGGTATCTGTGTGGGCCGCGTAGCGGCGAATTGATGCTGCGGCTTGCACATCGCGTCATTGGAGTGCATGATTACTCGTGCTGGGCTTTTGTGCCCAGTGGGTGGCTCCGGTCACGTACGGCGTGTGGTGCGCGGTGGCAGTTGGAACAATCAATCTGCTGCGGCGCGTTCGGCTTATCGCAACCACAACACAGTAGATAATCGAAACAACAATTTGGGTTTTCGTGTTTGTCGTGCGTCCCATCTGATTGTGATCAATGATTGAGGCAATATGCCCGACGCATCGGCAAACTCACGAGTAAGTCGCTGTGCCAAGACAATTCGCGCCTATCGGGTTCGGGTTTGCGGTCTTTAGTTTTCAGGGTGCGGAGACGACCCGCTCACGCAGCGTTGCTGCTGGGTAAAGCTCGCGGTCGCGCCTCCTGGTTTTTGACCTGAGGCGCGACCATTTAATTAAGTTCAGGACTTGATCTTTCGACGTAAGCCGCCAAGCAATTTACCGAGTTCGACGACTTGGCGACTCGCATGTTGGTATTGGCCATCACTAAGCCATTTCCAGCGCCAGCAGATACGCAAATACAAGCGAATATTCGCCAAATTCGCATCGGCGTTGCGCAAATGCTTGTCACGCGTGCTGCCACTGTGTTGCATCGCCTTAATAATATTCTCTGGAAAGTCCAAAGAGGCGTCCATCAGCCGTTGCGTCAGTGTTGTCCGGTAGGTGCGCGGGAAGGTTTCACCTTTGGGTAAGATCCATAGCAACCACGCCGAAGCGCGCGCCAGAACTATTAACGGATTTTCCATGTCAGACCCCACAAATATACTCACTTTGGCAAAGCTCTGCGATTGGAGCAATCTTTTATTAGCACATCAGGCAGCGGCGCGTGGC
Source organism: Archaeomysis grebnitzkii (assembly GCA_031471125.1). Classification (NCBI taxonomy): domain Eukaryota; kingdom Metazoa; phylum Arthropoda; class Malacostraca; order Mysida; family Mysidae; genus Archaeomysis; species Archaeomysis grebnitzkii. The sequence goes on along the minus strand of JARUHE010122116.1, from coordinate 14,582 downwards.
AAAGGCCAGCGTAGAAATGTCGCAGTCTTTGAAATGAATGCAGCAGCAGAATTATTAGCAATTCAACAAGCGCTTAGCGGCGGACGATGGCGACCCGGTGAATATCGAAGCTTTAGTATTCACCAGCCCAAAACACGATTAATTAGTGCCGCGCCCTTTGCTGATCGCATTGTTCATCACGCCCTATGCCAAATACTCGAGCCTTGGTATGAGCTGCGCTTTGTTGAAGACAGTTTCGCCAACCGCAAAGGTAAAGGCAACCAGCGTGCGGTCTACAAAGCACAATACTACGCCCGTAAATATCGTTATGTTTTGCAATTGGATATCAAAAAACATTTCGCCAGCATTGATCATGCGATTCTTTTGGGTATATTAGCCAGGGCGCCGATTGATACTGGGCTTTTGACGCTTTGTCGGCAAATCATCGAGGGCGGCGAAACGGTGCATCGCGATGTGGTGGTCGATGGGTTTGCGGATGATGATTTGCTATCTGCGCTACGTCCACGGGGCTTACCGGTCGGGAATCTAAGTTCTCAGTTTTGGTCGAATGTATACCTCAATGGCTTTGATCACTTTATAAAGCGCCAACTTCGATGCAATGCCTATATACGCTACGTTGACGACATGTTGCTATATTCCAACGATAAACAGCAGCTGTGGGCTTGGCGTGCCCAAATCGTTACACGTTTGGCTTCTTTAAGATTGACGATCCATGGGCGTTCCAGCACTGTCTATCCGGTCAAAAATGGAATTCCATTTCTTGGTTTTGTGGTTTACCCTCAGCATCTGCGTTTGAAACGTAGGGGGTGGCTTAATTTCTGCCGACGATATCAAGCAAAAAGGCGTGAGTTCGAGGCAAGTAAATGTACCATGGCACAATTGACAAGCGTCGTTAGAAGCTGGGTCGCCTATGCATCGCAAGGTAGCAGCTACGGTTTAAGGTCGGTATTACTTAGCACTGAAGAAACCGATTCCGATCGCTGAAAGCGAAGCGCGTATATTGCTACTACGGCGCAAGTCCCACTACCGAAACCTGTCGCGTCGGGTTCGCTATATCAAAAGCAGTGAGCCGGCCGCCCCAGACACAGCCGGTGTCGGTAGCGAGAACCTTGCCGTTGTACAAATAGCCCAAGGCGGCGTAATGCCCAAACACCACTAAGGGACGATCCTCTACGGCGGCAAGCTCAAACCATGGGCGCAGCTGCGGATAATCTGCCGGTGGGCCGCTAGCGCAGGCGACGGGGTGTTGATCGGCGTCGAGCAAACGCATATTGATCAGCAGGTCCAGTTGCTCGCGGGTTTGACGGGCTTCAACGCTTTGGCCTGTGTCGGCTAACCATGAATTAAGGCTTTGTTGCCAGTTGTCGCTGCGTAGTTGCGCCTCGATATTAGCGGCGATATCGATGCATTGTTGATTGTTCCAGCTAGGGTGAAGCCCTGCGTGTACCAGCCAAGCGTCGGCGCTGGTGATTAGCAGTGGTTGATGGCGTAGCCAATCGAGCAGTGCATCGCGATCGGCTGCTTGCAGGATCGGCGCGATGCTATCGCGTTTGCCATATTGATGCGCGCCACTGGCTACGGCAAGCAGATGCAGATCATGGTTGCCGAGCACGCATTGCGCAACCCCGGTTTCGCAGAGCGATTTGATTTGGCGCAACGCCGCCAGCGAATCCTCACCACGGTTGACCAGATCGCCGACAAACCAAAGCCGGTCTTGCTCGCGCAGCGCTAGCTTATCGAGCAAGCGCTGCAGTGCATCGGCGCAGCCTTGCACATCGCCAATTGCCCAGTGGGTCATGGAGTAAGGAGCTTGCTTAGGCGAATAAAATCACTAGCGGCAAGGGTTTCGGCGCGCGCGCTGGGGTCGATGTCGCAGGACTCGATTTGCGCGCTATCAAATAGCGGTTTTAAGGTGTTGCGTAGGGTTTTGCGGCGCATCGCAAAAGCGTGGCTTAGCACCGTGTTAAACGCTTGCATATCGACTTGCGCGACCTCGTTGCGTGGGGATAAGCGCAACATCGCCGAATTGACCTTCGGCGGCGGATTAAACGCGCTTGGGGGCACGTCAAATAAGGCTTCAGTATGGCAAAAATGCTGGGTCATAATCGATAACTTGCCGTAGGTTTTGCTACCCGGCCCGGCGCAGATCCGGTCGACCAGTTCTTTTTGCAGCATAAACACCATCTCGCTGATCAGCGCTCCAAAACTGAGCAAATGGAAAATAAGCGGGGTTGATATATTGTACGGCAAGTTGCCGACCACCCGCAGCGGCTGGTCGTGCGCGAGCGCGGCAAAATCCACCCGCAAGGCGTCAGCGTCGATCACGGTTAACTGTTCGCTATTGGGCCGCGCGCGCCAATAAGCCACCAAGTCGCGATCGAGCTCGACCACGGTTAAGGATTTGCTGCGGGCTAAAAGTGGCAAGGTCAATGCGCCTTGGCCGGGGCCGATTTCGACTAAGGTGCCGCTGCGCTCCGGGGCGATCGCGGCGACGATGGCATTAATGATGCCGTCGTCGATCAGGAAATGTTGGCCGAAGCGTTTGCGTGGAATATGTTTAGACATGTTGCCCCAGGGCTAGTTTTGCCGCCCAAGTGGCGGCTTTAATAAAGCTTTGATCGCTAAAATTAGCGCTATTAACTAATTCTAAGGCGGTGCCGTGATCCACCGAAGTGCGGATAAACGGCAATCCAAGCGTAATGTTCACCACTTGGCCGAAGCCGTCGAATTTGACTACCGGCAGCCCTTGGTCATGGTACATCGCGAGGTACGCATCGACGCGTTGGCGTTTTTCTGGGCTAAATGCGGTATCCGCAGGCCAAGGGCCGCTTAGCGTGATTCCCAACGCGGCACAATGCGCGAGCGCTGGTGCGAGGATATCGATTTCTTCACGGCCGATATGCCCATCTTCACCTGCGTGTGGGTTAAGGCCCAACACGGCGATATGCGGTTTGGCAATGTTAAATTGGTCTTGTAAGGCTTGGTGAATGATTTTGATTTTTTTGATCAATAACTCGGCGCTTAGCGCTGCGGACACTTTTTGCAATGGGATATGCGTGGTGGCCAAGGTCATGCGTAACTGATCGCTGGCTAACATCATCACCACCTCGGCCTTGGCGGCCTCGGCGAAGTATTCGGTATGGCCGCTAAAGTCGATGCCGTGTTGATTGATGATGCCTTTATGCACCGGTGCTGTGACCACCGCGGCATAGCGGCCTTGGAGGCAGCCCTCGGCGGCAATCCGCAAGGTTTCGATTACATAAGGTGCGTTGTCGGGGTTGAGGCTGCCAGGGGTGTTTGCTGCGGGCAAGCAGGTATGAACAATGCTGCAATCGGCTCTTGCGTCGAGCTTGTTTAGCAATGATCGATCACCGATCAGCTGCCAGTGTACGCCGTCGATCACCGGTAACGAGGGGGGCAGAAGCGGGCCGATTCCGCCCGGTTCGCCTGTGGTTACCGCAATATTAATGCTCACGCCAAGTTAAGCCCGGTTTTTTGATTTCAATAATTGCGTCATCAAGTAATTGGTCTTTGAAGTTATTTAATTCCGCGCTTCGTTTGCTTGCCAAAATCGCCGCCTGTGCGGTATCTCGGTTGTTGGTGATTGGCCTGGTTGCGGATTCGCGCACGCTGCGAATAAAGGTTAAGCCTTCAGCAGTGGGAATGCCTTTGGAAATCTGAGCCTCAGGCAGTTGCGCCAAGATCGCAGCCCATTGCGCGTTCACCGCAGCGGGGTTGGCAACCAGTACGCGACCAATGTCTGCGTTTCCAGCGGCGCTTAGTGCTGCTGCTGATTGACGAAAACCTCGGCGACTAATGGCGGTGAAAAAAGTATCAGCAAGCGCTTGTAGCGCGCGGATGTCTTGGCCTGCCTTGGGCCGTATGCTGATATATTCGACCGCTTTGATCGTAGCGGGCGCGGCTTTGTTTTGGCGTAGATATCGATCGATTTCGCTGCGACTAACTTGGACTCGTTGCGCTAACTGGGCTTCGATGTAGATCGCCATTTTTGCGTGTTTGCGAATTTCAATATCGCTTAACACTTTGCCAGCAAGTCGGGCGCGGCGGCGGGTGGTTTCGATCATCTGCATTGGTGCTTTCGCGATGCTTCGATCAGCAAGACGGCCAAGCAAACTATCGAAAGCTAAGCTGCGAAAGGCGGCGTTCTCGCTGATCGGAGTTTGTTGACGTTTTTGGTCCAAGTCGCTTTGGAAAATTAACACCCCATCGACCACGCCGACAATACGCGGCTGGGCCAGCGCAGGGCTGCAAAACAACAGCAATCCCATAAGCGTTACTATAAGTTTCATTAATCGATCCTGTCTTATTGGTTGCCAAGGGAAAAGCCCTGGTTATTCAAGTTAAGTTCAATGATTTCAATGGCCTTGCCGATGTCTGATGCCGCGTCAAGCATCGCCAATACGCAGTCGATGCCAAAGCTATTGTTATTCTAGTTCATTTGAATCGATTGAATGACTGTTGGCTCCAAATCCTTTGAGTACGACGCGTAGTCCGAGCTGCCAATCTTGTTCTAAATTAGTTTCTTCACGTTTATAAAATACGCCGAATTTGCTGCAGCAATTCTCATAGTCAAGGCTCAGCGTTTGGTCGTTATCGCGTGCGCTATTGTCTTTGCGGTGATGTACTAAGCCGACCGCGAAGCCGTTATCAAAACGATATTTCCCGCTTAGCCATTGTTCTTGATTAAGCGTATCGCCTTGGGTGCTTTTGATGCCTAAATCGGCCTTAACGCCGGTGTAATTTAGCGCGATGCTATTTTGGCGTCCGTTATCGTTAAGGCTGTTGTTTTGCACCGACAGGTCGAGCTTAAAGCGTTGATTGAAATCGACGGTCGTACCGATGATTTGGTCTGGCAATTCGCCAAAGCCTTGGGTAGAAATTGTATTGTCGCGTTGCGATTTGCTAATTGCCGCGTAGCTGGTCATACGCACGGTGTTGCTAAAATCGTAGCGGTAGTTAAAGCCAAACTTTACATTGCTGCCATCGGGCAGGATATTGTTGTTGCTATAGGGACTGTGTTCGAAAAAGTTGTTGTAGCTTAAACCGAGTCGTGCGTCGTCAATACGGCGCAGATCGTCGCCGCCTTGGTTGCTGTTTTGCCATTGTATTCGCGGCGTGAACTGCCACTTCTCGCCGTTAAAATCGGATTCTAAGCGACTGCTATAGCTGATTCGATTGCTGCGCAAGTCGTCATCGATATCGTCCCATTGTTGGCGATTTAAGGTGATGTCGATGCGGTTTTTCCAGTGGATATTGTGCTTTGAGAGGCGATGCGAAAGCCGGGCGTAGCCCAAAAGCCGTTTGCCTTCGAGCGCGTTGGCCGCGCGTAGTTTCTCGGCGCTGCTTAAGGCCTCTAAGCTCCAGTTATTGAACAGCGTCGGCTTTAAGCGGATAAAGCTACGCGGTAAATAGTCAAATTTGCTCTTGCTGCTCAGCGGCGTGTCGTCACTCCATTGCACGCCGCTGCTCCACTGCGGCGCTTCGTAGATCAGTTCGGCTTGACGCGGTGCGTAGTCGGCGGAGCTCAAGCTGTGTTGGCTAAGTGCGCGATCGAAATAATCCGGCTGCGGCAACCAGCTCCAATCGATGCTGCCGCGAAAAGCCTTGTGGCGAAACCGATGGCGCAAGCGTTGAGCATCGCCTTGCTCGCTTCTATTGCCTTCGATTTCGCTAAGCCCGAAAACGCTTAAGTAGCGCCATTGCCAATCGAGCGCTTGTTGTTTGCTATGCAGTAGCGGCGAGAAGGTGACGTCGGTATGCGGAGCGATATTCCAATACCAAGGCACGCTAACGCCGATGCCGGTTTCGCTGCTATAGCGCAACGTTGGGGTCAAAAATCCCGAGCTGCGCTCGCCGCTGACGTTAAAACGCAACCAAGGCAATCGGGCGATGGTTTGGCCGGCGATTTGAACCCGTACGCTGCGGGCAATGGCTTGGCCGCTGTCTCGATTGATGTCGATTTCTTCGGCCACAATCGCCCAGGTCGGCTGCTTTTGTTCTAATAAGGTGCAGGTGGTTAACACGGTGTCTTTGACGATAAATTGTTCGGGGCTGCTGCGTAGCTGCGACGCGCGTCCTTGGAGCTGCTCGCCGGTGTCGATGACAAAATCGCTTTGCAGTGCCTCGAATTGAAGGTCGTCGCGGTTGAGCGCTTGAGCGCGAAGCTGGATGCCGTCGCTTTGCGCGCGGACATTGTCATTGAGGTGGATTTTTTGCTCGGCGCCGTCGATTGCAGCACGGTCGGCTTCGATTCTCCAGCCAGCGCTGGCGACTAAGACCCTGCCGATTAACGTCGCGTTTTTGCTTTTGTGGTTGTACTCCACCAGATCAGCTAAGGCGCTGCCAGCTTCGATTTGTTCGATTGCCTTGCTGGCAAAATCCGGAGCGAGGCATTGTTGTGCGCCAAATGCTGCGGGGCTCAGCAAAATAAAGCAGACAAAAAACCGGGGCCAGAAGATCTTCAATTATACTCCACTGAAATTATGATGAAAAATGCGAGCGTACTCGATGGCTAAAGCATCGATTCAACTGACTCAACCTTGGTTAAATGCGGTTGGGTTAGAGTTTGAAAAAGACTATATGCAAGCGCTTAAACAATATTTGCGTCAGCGATTGGCAAAAGACGCCACCATTCTACCAGCTGCTGATCAATATTTTGCGGCTTTGAATCACACAGCACCTGCGCAGACCCGTGTGGTGATCCTGGGGCAAGACCCTTATCACGGGCTGGGGCAAGCCCATGGCTTAGCTTTTTCTGTGCCCCATGGTGTTGCGGTGCCGCCATCGCTTAAAAATATCTACAAAGAACTCCACGCCAGCACTGACTTTGAGATTCCCGATCATGGCAATCTTGAGGCGTGGGCGGCACAAGGCGTATTGTTGTTGAACAGTGTTCTAACCGTCGAGGCAGGTATGGCTGCGGCCCATGCTGGGCAGGGTTGGGAGCGATTTACCGACGCGATTGTGAGCTACTTAAACGATAATTTCCAAGGGCTTGTGTTCATGCTCTGGGGCGGCTACGCACAGAAAAAAGGCCAGTGGATCGATCGCCAGAACCACCGTGTTTTGAGCAGTCCTCATCCCTCGCCGCTATCGGCTTATCGCGGTTTTTTGGGTTCGCAGCATTTTGTATTGGCCAATCGATATTTGATCAGCCAAGATAAAGCACCCATCGATTGGGCGTTATAAGCGCAGAGAAACCACCGTTCGCTTAATTTGAATTTTAGCCGAATTCCTTGGTTTTCTTGACGCGCTCAGCAGGTATAATTGCAGCGATACGCGGTGGCGATGGTCATCGCTATCGAACAGCTATTACCTTAGGAGGTAAAAATGTCGCGAAAACCGCGGCGCGACATTTTCTACGAGCGCAATATATTTGTATCGCGAGCGGTGCAGGTCGCCTTAATAATGCTGGTTTGTCTTGGCGTTCTTGCGCTGCGACTGGTGGTGTTGCAGTACTTAGAAAGCTCAAAGTACCTCACGGCTTCGGAGAGTAACCGAATTACTGTACGCGCGACCGAGCCGGTGCGCGGGCGGGTATTTGATCGTTCCGGCAGTGTTGTAGCGGAGAATCAACATTCAAATCAATTGGTGTTGACCCCAACCGATATAGCCGATCTCGATGAGACCATCCGCCGACTACAAAATATCATTGATATCGACAAACGCGATCTGCAGCTGTTTAAAAAAATGCGCAAACTTGGCCGGGCGACTGACTCGATCCCGATTCGTGGCAATCTGACCGCCGTCGAAGTTGCGAAAATCGCCGCCGTGAGCCATAAGTTCACCGGGGTGGATATACGTGATACTTATGATCGGGTTTATCCGCACGGCTCGACCTTTGGTCATGTGGTCGGCTATATCGGTCGGATCAACGACAGAGAGCTTAAAAACCGCAAAGACGAGCTTTACTCCTCGGGCGCTTATATAGGCAAAAACGGTCTTGAACTTTTTTATGAGCGCCAAATCAGGGGCACCCCAGGGGTGGCGCGGCACGAGGTGAATGTTTCGGGTCGAACCGTGAGATTATTGGCCGAAACCAAACCAATCCCCGGTCGAGACTTCTATCTGACCATTGATTATCGGCTGCAAGAAAAAGCGATTGAAATCATGGGCGATGAGACCGGGGCGATAGTCGCGATCAACCCCTCTACGGGCGAGATCTTAAGTATGGTGTCGACGCCAATATTTGATCCGAATCTTTTCGTTGGTGGTATTAGCGTTAAAGATTACCGCGCGCTTGCGGATAACCCTGAACGGCCGCTTTTTGATCGATCGATTAAAGCCGGCTATCCACCGGGCTCGACGATCAAACCGCATATCGTGCTCCAAGCCCTCTCTCGTGGGGTGATTAAGCCCGACTATAAGCTTAAATGTCCAGGGTACTTTGAGCTACCTGGAGTCACCGACCATAAATACCGAGATTGGAAAAAACGCGGCCACGGTTGGGTCGATCTCTTTGCCTCAATCGAACAATCCTGTGATGTTATGTTCTACGATTTGGCTTATAAAATGGGCATTGATCGACTTAGTGTTGGCTTAAAAGAATTCGGTTTAGATCAGAAAACTGGTGTGGATTTGATGTGGGAGTACGGCGGCATCATGCCTAGTCGAGAATGGAAGCAAAAAAAGTACAACCAACGCTGGTTCCCCGGCGAAACCATTATCGCAGGGATTGGTCAAGGCTATGTCACCGCTACGCCGATCCAACTAAGCTACGCTACCGCATTGCTCGCCAGCAGGGGTAAAACCCCGCGGCCGCATATTCAGCGCGGTTACAAGGATAAGCTTACCGGTGTGTTTCGGCCTTATGTGTCGGAAAAACCGCCTTATGAGATTCAAGCCAGCAGCGCGCAATGGGATTTTGTGCAAAAAGGCATGGAAATGGTGAACTACAGTGCTTTGGGAACCGCAAGAGCGACTTTCAGTAAAGAAAGCCGTTATCGCTCGGCCGGAAAAACCGGTACCGCGCAGGTGGTGTCGATTGCGCAAGACAGTGTTTATAACGCGGACGCACTGGAGCGCAAACATCGCGATCATGCGCTGTTTGTCGGCTATGCCACGCTAAAAGATCCGCAAATAGCGCTCGCAGTAATTATTGAACACGGCGGTTCAGGTGGCGCCAAAGCCGCGCCGATTGCCAAGAAATTGATGGATTATTATTTGTTAGAACTCCTTCCACAACAAGCCGTTGAGCAGGGGCTTCAATAATGCGTAGAGTCTATTTAGATGCACACGAAGTGGGCCGTTTTGGCATGCTTTGTTATTTATTGCGTATTGATTTTGTGCTGCTGTGCCTGATTGTTGGGGTGTCGATGGCCGGATTGTTTGTGCTTTGGAGTGCATCAGGGCAAAATCCAAATATGATCGATCGTCAACTCTTTCGCATGGCGTTGTCCTTGGTAGTGATGTTGGTGGTAGCGCGGATTCCGCCGCCTTTTATTCGCCGTCATGCAGTGATATTAATGGCGGCGACCTATGCAATTTTACTCGCGGTGTTGCAGTTCGGTGTCGAGAGCAAAGGTGCAACACGCTGGTTGGATATCCCCGGCTTTGGACGCTTTCAGCCTTCAGAGTTTGCCAAATTGACCATCCCTATTGCGGTGGCGGCTTATCTCACCAAGATGCCGACTCCACCCAGTCTTTTACGCTCCGTAGGCGGGTTGTTAATTGCAGCAGCGCCCGCTGCATTCGTACGTTTGCAGCCGGATTTAGGTACGTCAATTTTGGTGTTGCTATCCGGGCTTAGCGTTATCTTTTTGGCAGGGATTAGCTGGTGGGCGATCTTGGTGGTGATCGGCCTGATTGTTGCGTCCGCGCCGTTGTATTTTAAGTACGGAATGGAGGCGTATCAGCAGCAAAGGGTGTTAACGCTGCTCAAACCTGGCAGTGATCCACTGGGCGCGGATTATCATATTATCCAATCCAAGATTGCAATCGGTTCAGGTGGAGTTAACGGCAAAGGCTACCTCGAAGGCACGCAGTCACAGCTGGCGTTCTTACCAGAGCGGCATACGGATTTTATTTTTTCGGTGATTGGCGAGGAGCTCGGTCTAGTTGTTGGGTTGGGATTATTGGCGGTTTACGCTGCCATTATATTGCGCTGCTTGGTGTTGGCAGCGAGCTCACAAGATACTTTTGCACGCTTGGTCGCAGGTAGTTATACGGTGACGTTTTTTGTTTATGTATTTGTCAATATTGGCATGGTAACCGGGATCTTGCCGGTTGTGGGAGTGCCTTTACCCTTGGTGAGTTACGGTGGCACCTCGATGCTAGCGTTGGCAGTTGCGTTTGGATTTATTATGTCGATATCGAACGATAAGCGCGTGGTGATGCGGCGGCGTTAACCGGCGGGCCTACGACGATCTTAAATCGATCTAAGCCGACGCTTACACGTTTTGGGACGGGCCAAAACCGCTTGTTAAGTAATTTGACGGTTGTTTCTGTTAAGCTTTTGCGCTTCGGCTTTTTTCTTTGGTTGCATCGTATCAAGCTGATGCTTTGATCTGTTTTATTAGTCCTTTTTTTTGATCATGCAAAGAGGTTGTCATGTTGCGAAACTTAGCCACGATGTGGTTGCTGACGATGTTGTTGTCTGGCTGTTCGGCTTCGCCATCAAAAGTGGGCGCAAAACCTGTGCAAGCTGCGAAGATCAAAACACCGGTGCAGGCGTTTGCTACCCGACCTGTTGCAGTATCCGCGACGAAACTAGATCCAGAATTGGAGCGCTTTGTTCAAGCGGCTATGGCCAGTGGCTATAAGGTAAACGCGACGAGAATGCGCCAAGTTCTTCGAACCGTAAGCAAAGTCGACCGCGCGCTTGTGCTTAGCGGAGCGACCGCTGAGGCGAGCGGCAAAAAGCCCACGCCCACGCCCTATCCGCGCTATATAAAACGCTTTGTTCAAGAGCCTCGGCCGAGCAACGCCGTCGAATTCGCCGTGCAAAATAGCCAAGCATTGCGCCGCGCCGAAAATCGTTACGGGGTGCCGCAAAGCGTTATTTTGGCGATTATTGGGGTCGAGACCAACTACGGTCGGATCACGGGTAATTATCGGGTTGTTGATGTGCTTTATACGCTGGGTTTTTATTTTCCACGCCGTGGCGCTTTTTTTAAAAAGGAGCTGATGGCGTTATTTGAGTTAGAACAGTACGCAAAAATCGATATATCGGCGCTTGAAGGCTCGTTTGCAGGGGCGATGGGCTATGGTCAATTTATGCCCAGTAGCTATATCGAATATGCAGTCGATTTTAACAACGATGGACGCATCGACTTGCTCAACGATCCGGTTGACGCCATCGGCAGTGTGGCGGCTTATTTATCTAGGCACGGTTGGAAGCGCGGCGTGGCAGGGATATCTCGACGGCCCAACGGCGGCAAACGCTTTGCGGCGGAGTTGACTCAGGAGCCGGTCGATTGGTATGCGAGCAGCAACTTTAAGGTGATAAAACGTTATAACAACAGTGATCGCTATGCATTGGCGGTGCTTTTGCTGGCTGAAACCATCGCCGAGCGGTTAAGATAGTCGCTGTATTGCCAATTCATCCATAGAACGCTAGCATGCACGGCAGTTAAAGATACGATTTTGATCAGCCAAGCTGTGATTATATGTTGTTAAGTGTGTGTGGTCGAAGACGATTGTCGGCTGACAAAGAAATTGCGTATTGCGCTTCCCCAACAATGAGATTGAGCTAATCTAATAGAGTATGAGAGAACTAACCAAAGCGGGATTGGCCGCGGTAATAATACTTGGCCTCAGTGGTTGCTCGCAAGTTCGAGAGATCATTCCTGGCGGCCACTCGCAGGTCGGGCCGGTGATCAGTGGTGGCTTTTCAAATGATGGAGCAGGGCGGCATCTGGATCCTGATGCGATCCGCGACGCAGTACCGCGCGCGGAACCACGCAGCAAGGGCGGTAATAAAAACCCTTATAAAGTGAACGGCCGGCTTTACTATGTGCTCGATGACGCCATCGGCTACACCGCGCGTGGAAAGGCGTCGTGGTACGGCTCAAAATTCCACGGCAATTTGACCGCCAATGGCGAACGCTATGATATGTACGGCATGACCGCCGCACATCGCAGCTTGCCGTTACCCTCTTATGTGCGTGTCACCAATCTTGACAACAATCGCAGTGTTGTCGTCCGAGTCAACGATCGCGGGCCGTTTATCGATGATCGTTTAATTGATTTGTCCTATGCAGCGGCGGTGAAGCTTGGCATGATTAAAACCGGCACGATCAATGTCGAGGTGAGCGTAATCGATACCGGTGCGCGCAAAGCAATGGGCGAAACCAATATGCGCACGGCGCGTACACCGATGCCCGTAGCCAAGCCGAGCAGCCCAAACAACGTGATGTTAAGCAGCAGTCGTGTTGTTGACGCCGCACGTTCGCTTGGCAAGCCGTCCTCGACCGAGCGATTTATTAATCTTGGCCGATTTAAAGAATTAAACCTTGCGCAAAACTACTTCGCAAAAATGCGGCAAAATTTAAGCGGTGTCGTCTTACATGGCGGCCCCCGGCATGGATATAATGTGCGGATGGGGCCCTTGCCCTCAGCGGCTGTCGGGGCGACGGCATTGACCCGTGTTCGAGCCATGGGAGTTTCGGCCGCTGCGGTCGAGGTCGTACCCGTTACCCAGCTTGTCTGTGTGGCCGGTTGCTAAAACAACTAGGTAAAAAAATGAAGTTTAAATATAAATTAATCTGCGGCGTTTTTGCTCTTGCTGTTTCAAGTGTTTTGTCGATGGCAGCGCAAGACGCAACCAGCATCAGCACCGAAACCGCGCCTGCGACGACGACGGCTAACTTAGTCCCAGTTAAGCCGCTAAAGCTACCGCCTGTTCCAAGTCTTTCGGCCGAGTCTTATGTGATGGTCGACTTTAAAAGCGGCCGCATCTTAGCGGCTTCGAATGCGGACAAAACAATCGAACCGGCTAGTCTGACGAAAATGATGGCCTCATACATCGTCAGCTCCGAGCTTGCAGCGGGATCGATTAACCTAAACGATAAAGTCAAAGTTTCGAGAAAAGCCTACAAAATCGGTGGCTCTTCGATGTTTCTTGAGCTTGGAACCTATGTCAGTGTTGAGAATCTCAAAAAAGGCATGGTGATTCAATCCGGGAACGATGCAACCATTGCATTGGCCGAGCATTTGGTTGGTACCGAAGAACGTTTTGTGCAAATCATGAATGATTTCGCTAAACGCTTGGGAATGAAAGATACGGTTTATAAAAATGCAACCGGAATGCCGGCAAACGGCCATGTCAGTACGGCGATTGACCTTGCTATTCTAGGGGCTGCGTTGATTCGGGATTTTCCTGAAGATTACCAGCTCTATAGCCAAAAAACCTTCAAATGGGCGGGCGTCGACCAGCCGAATCGCAATAACTTACTGCTGCGCGATGCCACGGTTGACGGCATTAAAACCGGTCATACCAAAGCAGCGGGCTATTGTTTAGTAACCTCCGCGCAGCGCGATGGCACGCGATTGATCACCGTGGTCACCGGTACACGAAGCGCAAAAGCGCGCGAAGACGACTCGTTGAAACTATTGCGCTATGGGTTTGAAAACTACAAAACCCACCAAGTCATGCCCGGTGGTGAGGAAATCGAAAAGATTCGCGTTTGGATGGGCGCCGACTCTGAAGTCTCTGCAGGCTTGAGTGCGCCGCTGTTTGTTAGCTTGCCCAATATTGCAAATACTTCGGTGGACACATCAATGCTACTGGCCGAGGATGTTGTTGCCCCGGTCAGAGTGGGACAAGTGTTGGCGACGATCGTCGTCACCCAAGACGGCGTCGAAGTCAGTCGCAAGCCGTTGTTGGCTTTGGCTGAAGTTGAAGAAGGCGCGTGGTGGCAAAAACTACGCGATCGTTTAATCAAAAAAATCAGCAGTTGGTTCGAATGACAACGCAGCCCGAAGAGAGCTTGATCGAGTTCCCCACTGATTTTCAAATCAAAGTCATGGGACGCAACGATGATGACTTTGAGCACTATGTTCAAGCGATGGTGCGCGAGAATATAGCCAATCCAGACAGTGTGAGCACCGCGGTTCGGCCAAGTAGTGCGAATAATTATTTGGGTGTAACCGTTTCTTTACACACCATCAATAAACAAGAGCTCGACAGCGTGTATCATGCGCTAAGTGCGTCAGCTCGAGTCAAAATGGCGCTGTGAGATTGCAAGGCCGTGTGGTTGACGGCAGCGATTATTCGGCGTGCTTGCAAGCGATGCAGCACTATACGGATCACCGCCAAGCTAGCAGCCCTGATCTGCTGTGGCTCACCGAACATCCAGCGTTGTTCACCCAAGGTCAAGCCGGTAAAGCAGAACATATTTTAGGAGACACCCGCATTCCGATCGTACATATCGATCGAGGTGGGCAGGTTACCTACCATGGGCCAGGGCAGTTGGTGGCCTATGTTTTGATCGATATCAAGCGCTTAGGCATCGGTGTTCGCAGCTTGGTGACCGCGATTGAGCAAGCGATGATCGAAACCTTAGCCCAGTTTCAAATCCGCGCTGTTGCCCGCCGCGATGCGCCAGGGGTGTATGTGGCGG
>JARUHE010122005.1:4063-14617 GCA_031471125.1 Archaeomysis grebnitzkii | reverse complement strand
AGTTGAAAGAAACTTGAAAATAGAACTAGACAAAGTAAATCAAAAATTTGACATAAGAGAAACCTATTTAACCGTAGAATAACTACAAGCATGTTATTTAAACTTACTCAAAATAATGAAATAATAACTGCATGAAGAACTTTTCTTTTCTCATAACTGAAATTTTTCTAACCAAATAAAAGTACAATTTTTTTTACAGGTTATATCATAATGGTCATTCAGTTGTTGGGATCGAATGTTGTGAAAAAGGTGTGGAAGAGTTTTTCAAAGAAAACTCGCTTGAACCTGTCATTGAGAAACTTCAATGGGCAACTCTTTATAAAGTAAGATGAATGGCTCACCTACATATGGAAAGACAATGGCACAAGTGAGGTAACCCACATAGCAGATAACAGAGCTCACCTCACTTGTGCTATTGCCAATCCAGTTATCTTGATCAGAAACCAATGTACATTTGTAAATAGAATAATAAGTATCTGGAACAACTTACCTCATTGATGATTGTTTTAATTTTGATTAACCCATTTCCTCCTAATGTAACAAATGGTAATACAAAAGTAGTTTTTATTATTATTAGTTTATTATGTTGCAAATTTCATGGTCGCTGTACCAATTATACCTTAGCATTACCTTTTTCGAGAATGCTAATCAACTTTATAAAATGTTTTGTAATTTTTCATGAAATTGTGATTGAAATTTGGCTATTCTGAATTTTTTAGAAAATTTAAAACAAAATTGTTTTTGAGGATTTGAGTTAAGAAAATTTGTCAAAAGAAATAATTAGTGGAGACGTAAGACATCGCTTTAGAAGTTACTCTTGTTTATTGTTAGTGTTTGTGATTTATCAACTTGTCTTTTTTCAGGCTGTGACCAAGTCCAATCTCTTTAAACTACTGCTGATTGTTGGGGCAGGGACAAATCTTTTCAGCACTTTGATATATTAAATCAATGTTTATTGAAATAATACATTAGGAACAACATATCTTAAGGAAATTGTTATCTGAAACTTGAATTTATTTAAATAAATACATTTTATAGGTTTTATCAACTTGTATTTTTAAGCTAAGTTTGGAACACCAGCATCTACAACTGACCTCTCATTGGTGTTGTTATTGAGGTGGCAATTGGTTTCTGGACTCTTAACTAAATGTGAGAACTTTTTCAAAAACAATTTACAGAAAAAATTGCTTAAATGAAAATAAAGAACATAATATTCTACACTGGTGTAATAAGGATTTTTGTGAAGTAATTATTTATCAAAATGTATCTTTCATAAAGAAGTTTTTGCGTATGTTGCCATTTTATCATTATATTGATGGTTAACCTAGATTTTTGTTTGAAGTTTTAGAGAAAATTTTTTTTTAAAACAAATGAAAGAACTGTAGATTTGAACTTTAATGCCAAAAACAATTGATATTGTAATTATTGGAGAAAATTGAAATTTGTGTATGCTGCCATTTTATTATTATATTAATGGTTAACCTAGATTTTTGTTTGAAGTTTTAGAGAAAAGTTTTTTTTTAAATAAATTTAAGAACTGTAGATTTGAACTTTAATGCCTGAATAACTTACCCACCCATAAAACAATCGATATTATAATTATTTGAGAAAATTGAAATTTTGTAAATTAACTAAAACTAATGTTTTATTTCAGACTAAAGATGCCAGATTACAGATCTTCATTTGTGATTTCTTCACTATTGACATTGATGAATTGGGACAGTTTGATGCAGTTTGGGACAGAGGTGGGATTGTTGCTATTTATGAAGACGATCGAGAGAGGTGAGAACTTTTTCTTACACTGGACGGCCTCAAACTATTCAGTTTTGTCTTTCACCAAGAGATTAAAAAGATAATTTCTCTTTCCTTAGGACATCAGCCATCTTTCTCATTTACTACAGTGTTCAACCATATGTTTCCACATACTCTCTCTTGTCATATGGATTTCGCGATTTTGGGTTTAGTTGTTCTTTATTTGAAAACTTACGGAAAATTTTATGAAACAAAAAGTTGTTGTTTTCGACCCTACTCCCTCCTCGAAAAAGAGGATGGAGCCCCCACCCCAGCAGGTCCGACCATTGGGCAAGCAGTTCCGCTGTTCTCATTGGGTCCGTCCAGAGAACCTCCTGGGGCTAGTTCCGACCATATATGGGGGCATGTGAAGAGGTGTGTGCTGCTGGCACAGTGGGCAGTTTGGTGTGGTGTGTGTGTTTGGGACTATTTTGTGTGGGTTTTCTTGTAGTGGGGATTTGTTTGCCCTCAGCTGTGCCAGTGTCCTGCGGGTGTTGGGTGGGAATGTTCGTTCATTGTTGTTGATATTGGGTGCTGTGTGACTATTTGTGTATAGATTAGCTTCTTGGACTGTTTTACTGCTTAGTGTGTGGTGCTTTGTGGGGTTGTGTCTACGCTGGTTGTTTTGAGTAAAAATTAAAAACCCTTGTTTGAAGAGTTACAGAAACTTGCTGAACAAAAGATGTTTGTGACCATATAGTCAATAGTATTTTTTTAAAATAATATTTATTGAGTAATAGATAAAAAAAATTTGGACTGTCAATATTTCAACAAAACTTTTAATTAAAGAGTTATAGAAATTTTGTTGATTAAAAGTTGTTCATTATGGCCGTCTAATCAATACTGTCACGAGTATTTTTCTTCAAAAACGAATATTTATGGAAATCAGTCAAGAAAATAGATTTTTTCGATTTTAGGTGTATGTTTGGTTACTTCACACCACAATGCTGGTCATCCACGGTTAGTCGTTCCTTATCACTTTATAACCTACGTAGCTTCTAAAATTTGAATAGTCGCTTAACATTAAAGCTGCTTTGGGGAATTAGGCACAACTAGTTTGAATAAATTTTCACATTGCGTTTCAAGGAAATTAAATCTTGTCATTTTTTGATGGTGACCATCACCTATCATAGATTTAATTTTATTTCAATATTTAATGTTTTCATTTATTTGTTTGTATCAATGTTTAGTATTTTTTTCATTTATTTATTTATAGCAGTATTTAGTTCTATTTTATTTTGATAAAATATTGTTCATTAAATAATTTTGAATGCACTCAATGAACTTGATTGATTACTTGGCCATCAAATATTTTTAGAAATTTTGAATTGCCTCAATAGATAATTTTTTTTCAGATATTCTGCCTTCATTAAAGCTATTATGAAAGAAAACTTCAGCTATGTTATTTCCACAATAACTTACACACCCACAGACGACTTCAAAGGACCTCCAAGGAATGTGCCCGTGTCACTAATCGAAACTTTGTTCGGTGGGTTTAAGTTATTGTTTAAACCCAATTTACAAGAGCAATTTTATAACTTAGAGCAGGGGTGGGCAGATCCGCAAATGTGGACGGAATCCAATTTTAGAATTGATACTGATTTTATAATGTGTTCGCTTGTTTTAATTATATTGTTACATTATTATGAATCGAACTAGACAAGCATTAGACTGTTATAGGAGGGAGAACTAACTAGTCTTTCGCGTGTGAACCTTTCTTCAGAAATTTTCTGCCTGCAGTACCATAAGATTTTCCTACCCTTAGAGTAACTTACAAGAAATATTCCAGTTACTAGTTAAAGGTTTGTTTACTAAGCTCAAAACAAGTTTTTCCAAACATGGGAATTTCGTACTACAAATTACAAAATTTTTTACAAATATGTAAAATTTATATTTACTATTTAAATGTTTCAGCTCAAAAATTTAAACAGTAAAAACTTAACTTTTTGTTAATATTTCAGACATTTAAATTATTTGTTAATCCTCAATTTAAATTGTTTATGACATTCAACAAATACTAAATAATAGTTTGATAAAATTTTCTCATTTCCAGCTGACAAATGCAACGTGGAAGTTTTAGAAAAATATGATTTGTCAGAAGATGATAGAGCCAAGACTGTTTGGAAAGTGGAAGATTGTTTTGAAATTGCAGTGCTTCTTACTCCCAAGATCTCCAATTGAATGTTTTTGTTGTTAATGTTGAGGTCAGTTTGAAGAGAATTCTCAAGAGGACACATCGAATGTTAATTGATTTATAATTGTGGTAAAATTTGTTGAAAGTGTTGAGCTAAATTGTTAAATATGTTTGAAAGCAGATGAAGAAAAGATTTGTATTCTTTACAAATTTGTCTAAGCCTTAAAACATTTATTCAATAATTTTATTTTTCTACATATAATTTGTTTTTATTAAATATTTGCTAAATATTTCATATAAATAATTAATTTGGAGTCTTCTTTCATCTCACCTTTGTTTTCATAATATAAAAGTCATATCTTGCCAAATGTTTTTGTTTTAATGTTTAATCCAAATAATTTGTTTCATTGATATTCAACTCTTAACTGCTAATGTGAAACTGTTCTAAGTTTGTTTAAATGACAACAGTATGAATTCAGGAGAGATGGGAACTGATTTAGCCAATTTGGGTCTTTTCTTGAAAATGTGTTTGTCATGGCATTCTGATAGAACTATACAGGAAGGATATAATTAAGGGGGTCAATGTTCAAGGATTTACGTGTCTGAGCATCTGTAGTTTGGCGAAATTGTTGTTTATCATGGAGTACCACAGGGCTCAGTCCTGGGCCGTTACTTTTCAATCTTCTTATTGATTATTTAGTGTGTATGTTTTTGGGTGATTAATTCTGCTTTTGTAGAGATGTTGTGAAACTGAGATAGTTGGTTAATAAGTTGTCTGAGTTGGTAGAGTCAAATGCATTGATCGCTAATACTTCCAAGATGTTCTTGATGCTGTTTGCAGGTGGAGAAAGTCCGATCCTTTCACCAGTATATTTTAATGGTACTCTGCTCCAGTTTGTTGATGACCTGAATTATCTGGGAATACATATTGATTTGAGAATGAAATTTTACCATCAGGTTAGGTGTGTTTTGAGAAAGGTAACATCTGGTCATGGAGTCATACATAGAATGAGTAATTACCTTCGCAAAGTGTTCTGTTGAAGCTCTTCTTTTCGATGATCTTTTCTAAACCAGAACCTTGTAATTTGTGAGGGTGTATCTAAAATTAGACTCTGTCTATTCATGTTGTTGCAAATAAAATCCTGGACTTATCCCTTGATGTTGAGCGCCTTGTGAACTGTAAAGCTGAAAGGCACTATATAAATTTGAAAAATTATTATTGATGTAATATTTGACCATAACCATGTTCTATTGATGCCTACAGTAGTAGAAGGGTTTAGAAGTTCAGTTTACTCGAGTGTTTCTTTTGTTCCTTTTTAAATACAGTGCATTCTTTTTTAGAATTATAGGAAATATTAGATGAATGCTTCACTCTTTTATCATCAGCTGTGCAAATTTTTCTGAGCCACATTTTAACAGAATCCATAGAATCCCATAAATTAGGAGGACGACTGCTTATAGAATCCGGATAATTTTTTTCAGCTGGTTTCCATGGTACAACAACTTCATCACTATCCCATGATCCAGGGCTAACGATGTTAAGTAAATCGTGAATTTTGTTATCAATTTCTTTGGAATTCTTGCTTGGTTTTATTTCATCAGAATCCATCAATCTTAGTTTCATATTTTTTACTATAGAATCTAACAGGCTTTGGTGAGGAAGGTTAATATATTTCTTATTTTGAACAAACTTAATATGAAGAAATTAATCAGAAGCAACAGCCTCGTCAATTTTAGTTTCATAAGGACCTTTCATTTCTTTCATCATTGCTAGCACCTTGTTGACCTTTTTATTAACTTTTCGGCTCGTGGCAAATTTAAATTTCTAGATTGTAGAGCATTTGAAAGTAATGATATTTCTTTTAATATATCTATCATTAAAGCTAAATCCTCAAGGAAATATGTGTTAGCAAAACGATTGACCATTCCTGTAAGATTTTCTTTGCTACTAAAATAATCAAACAATGCGGGGTAAGCACGCCATACTGCAACTGTTGATCTCGGTGCTAAAACTCTACCAATTTTTAGAATTTATATTCCAAGTTGTTCAGAAATTTAACTAGTGAAATATCTTGTAAATTCCATCAATAAATGTTTTGAACTGATTCACATGTTTTATATCTTTGATAGAATCATCCAAAACGAGTTGCAAACGATGATTTAAACAGAGCCCAAATTATAACATCTGGAAAACCCTGTTTAATTCTGGCCCTAACGCCAAATACTTTGTCAAGCATTACACTTGCTCTGTTGAAACAAAATGCAATTAGATTATTTAAAATATTCGTTATCAAATCCTACATTGTTCAAACTATTCAACAAAGTAGTGTATATTGTTCCTGCATCCTTACCCTCCAACGAAGCTAAATCTACAAAAATTGTTGGCGAAAACTCACAGTCTTCAACTTTTACCAAAACTGCTTTATTAGATATTGTTGAAGCTTCATCAATAATAACATAATTTTTTAAGTTGTGTTGAATTATTTTGGCAAATATTTTTTTTAATCTCTTTCGCCTTGTGATCAATTATTTTAACAGCAGTTTTTCGAGAATGAAATCCCACTCCCATATCAAGGCTATTTTTGATTTGTAATTCAATTTCATTTTCAACGGCAGAAAACGGTAGATTTCGTTTCGCTATACTATAAACTGTATTGAAGACTTTGTTTGTAAAGCTTATATATTTTTCATTTATTTTATCAACAGCTTTGGTAATACCAGCCTTTTCGCGTTCTTTCAGATGCATAACGCATAAATTGTGTTGGGAACCAACTGTTCGTGGGCTGAAAATCGGTATCTGTCTCAAAATATAACTTGTTTATTTGCATCCTTCAATACTGTAATGCAGCAAAAGGACTGAAAAAACTGAAAAATTTGGCACTTCTTTCCCGTTTCAATATAATTTTTTTTTTAAGAGTCAACGGACTCAACGCAACAAAATAGTTAAAAAAACTCGCACCTGCTCAACATCAAAAATAAGTTTCATGTTCCACATTTATTTATCTATCGTTGATGCAAAACAAAAACCGGACAAATTTGAAAAAAATGGGCATTTTATTTTGGAATTTACTTTATAAATTACTTTATAAATAGTTTTAAATTGAAATATGAGGGGAATGTGAACCGAATATGATCATTATTAACAAAATTTAGTAAAAAATACAAAAATAGTAATGATAGATTACGTACGAATTGTACGTTTGCCAGTGCAAGTTGTTTGAATTAAGTGGTTCACCTGAAGACAGAAATGGACTCGACCATGCCAAGTTGATCAAACATTTTATCTAGTACTTTTTTGGAGAAGTTTTAACACAGTTAATAGGTGTTTTTGGTCACCGAAAACCATTTGAGGAGCAAAGTTAGGTTAGGTGTGGTCATGATAATGCTAAATTTTGCTTAAATACTGGTTGGTGTATGTATTCAAACGAATAGTTTCTGAAGTAATGTTAATGTGTTCGTGCTGCCATGCCCAAGTTATCGTACAGCGTAGCAGCATGCGATACGACATGCCCATCTTTTTCGACTTTCACCATTATTTTTAATAAAAGTCATTTAAATCCGTACTAGTACAGGTGAAAGTTCACAAAGCTGGGCATGTCATGTCGCACGCTGTACGATAACTTGGGCGTGGCAGAATGAACACATTAACATTACTTCAGAAACCATTCGTAGAATTGTATAATAAAAAGAAGAAAAATACTTAGAAATCGGATTAAAATAAATAAAAAACTGAAATAAAACAAAAACTTACCGTTGTTTAATAACCAGGATTATACAAATGCGCAGCCGTGAAATTTTAATGAACCTGTTCTTGAAGATTTGGCAAGTTCTTCAAGAACAAGGCCCTTGCTAAATAACCCGTTTCCCATGCCGTTTCCTACACTGAAATCTATAATCTGTTAAATTCAAGTTCACCTAATATAAGTTTTAATTAATTCTCATAATTATTCTTAAATATGCTTGCAAAGACACTTAAACTATCACTGCAACATTCCATGCTTACATTAAGAACGATCTCCTGAAAAACGTTTTGCATTTCATTATTTTTAATAAAAGTCATTTAAATCCGTACTAGTACACTTCCAAGCAAAACTATGAATTATTTACACTAACGATAGTCTTCATTTTTTAAAAATAAGTATATAATTCAATTATTCAATTAAATTGATTTATTTTTAAAGAGATATGGTCATATGAAAATTTGCCTGGAGAACATTTATGGAAGGTGAATTTTTGGAGAACGAAAAAAAATGTCCCGGTGTGACGCACTGTCCTGAAGGTTTGTAAAGTTGCACAGCAGCCGTAAGGAAATCTTCAAAGATAATCCCTTTTGATCTTTGTTTACACCACAAGTCGATCTCCAATCGGTAATGAATACTTTGCCTACCTCCAAGTGCCTTCGACTGTGTTTGTGTTTGCACCGGTTGTCGGATCCGTGAAATTGCGCGAGTGATTCACTGTTTGGTGGGTATATAAAATTTTCATACGTAAATTAAAAATATAACATTTCCCTAAAATATCAGTACTTTTTCTCAAGGGTTGCTAGACTCAATTACGAGATCTAAACTGCAATTTACCCAAAATATTGAACGGCAAAAATCGCATACATTAGTCGGTGAATTTTACGACAGCTACTCTATTTCACAGCAAAGTTGGCTTTTGTTGGTATAGGTGACTATTTGGGCTGGATCTATGATTTATGTATGGAAGGAGAATGAAGGTAGTGGTGAATGTGCATGTAATTAAATTAATTAAAGTGTTTACCTTAAAAACAATAATTGGGAAATGTTTCTAACTAATTTTTGTTGAGTGTTGCATAGCAAAAGCTCTACATTGGTTTTACTTTTCTGTCATATGGTGGTGTAAACTTTTGCAATAAAGCATAATTTCAGGGTTACAGCTAATTCTTTTTATTTTGTATTGATATATCATCATAATATATTTGATTAGGAAGATTTTTTATTAAATAACTGATTTAATTGGAACAATATTTACTGATTTATTGCTATTTTTATGACAATTTTGGATAAAGCCTACTATTCCATGCTAAGAAGTTTTGTTTACCAACTTACTTTTAGTATAACTTTTTTTCTTTTGGTCTATTATAATAAGATACATGTTTCATTAAAGTTTATCAGTAGCTCTACATCTTTGATGCAATAAAAAATTCTTGAATGTTTTATTATATCTTTTTTCATGAACTTGGCCACTTTTGGATTTAACCTAATTTTCATGTTAAAGAAGTTGTGTTTAGCAAACTTTTTTCATTTTGATTTTACAGCACTAATTATTTTACACAAATGAAAGATATTTGCATTGGGAATGATATATCTTAAATAAATTGTTTTGTAAAATTTGAGTTTATTGAAATGACTAGGCCTATGTTTTTATGGTGTTTAGGAATTTGTAATTTTCAAAAGTAGACTAAACATTTTTTTATTTCTATCTTAGAGCAATGATCATTTAACCCAAATAAAAGTTATATACATTAAGAATGATAAATATGGAATCGTTTTTTTTTTGAGCATGAATTTATTGAAAGAACTACAATTTTCTATGGACTTGTCTCCCCTATAAACCCATATGGTTTGGTTGTTTACTAATTTTTTATAATGAGGTACATGTTTAACTAAAGCTTATCAATAGCTATTATCTCTTGATTCAATGAAAAAAGTTCTCAAGTTATAGACTTTGTTCTTCTGGAAGATACAGTTATCTGCACAGTTTTCTATGATTTGAAATATAGAATATAAGCATCATTTATGGATATATAACAATTTTATATGTGTTTTGAAGTATAATTTTGGTTAATGAAACAAGTGTAAGTAAAAAGTAAAAGTAAAAGAGTATGTAAAAAGTTCTGGTAAAACAAATGATGTATTTTTAATTGTGCTATGTACAAAATACCCACATGTAGCTATTTCATATAATTCTGAACATAAATGGTTTATATATAGTTTTTTTTGTAAGCTCAATATTTATTGAGATCATAAGTTTTCAAATCTCTGGTTAATGAATGGTAGGGAGACATTTGAACCATTTGGTTCATGCATTACTAGTTATGTTTATATATAGTTCTGAATGAAAGGTGGAAATAGGAATGGTATGTCGGTTTTGTAAACAACAATGTCAACTTAGGAATTTAGTGTCGAGTTTGAAACCCCAAAGTGTCAAAGAAGCAAATATTATTTTTAATTGGTGTCGGAGTTTGATCCTTTAGAGAATTAAATTTATATCATCAAATGAATTGTTGTGATTTTATTTCGATTTAACAAGCTCTTGTGAATATATGAAACGACTTTGAAACTTAATTTTATTTCCATGGATTTAATAGTGTGGCAAACTTCTTAAAGTTTAGACATTTAGTGCTCTTGCCATACTTTGTAGAATAGTACCTAACCTAACCTAACCTAACCTAACCTACTTTCACAAATAAAGGTTGCCATTGGAGAAGTAAAAATTTTACAAATTTCCCTACATTGATGCTACTTTCTTGTTACGTGTTGCTAGAATTGACCACCATGTCTAAAGTAGGATTTAACCAAATAGCGAAAACAACGGAAAAATATTTTAAAAATATTTAAATATTTAAAAAATATTAAAAAAAATAGCGAAAACAATGGAAAGAC
>JARUHE010121894.1:0-14618 GCA_031471125.1 Archaeomysis grebnitzkii | reverse complement strand
AGTCTCTAAGGTGAATTTTTGATTAAATGATGTTTTCTAACTTTGTAACACCATTTTTGATTTGACATTTTTGGAGAGTTTTTTTTTTAAAGTTACTGAATGAATCATAGCGAGACATTGGAACCATCCGGTTCGTGGATTACTAGTTTTATATGGTATTTTCAAATATTTTTGTATTTTTATTGACATTTTGTAGGATTTGAATGATAATATCTACTTGAATATGAAAATTAGGATGAGTTCGGTTTCCATAAATATTTATAAATTTAAAAGTTAATCACTCAAATGGAAGCAACCCCTATTAGCAGTGATGTAAACTATCCTCTCGCTTTTCAGGGGGTACATCCTAATTTAAAAAATAGTTTGAAATGTATGAGATTTTTTGTTGAGTATGCCAAAGGCAGAATTGTATTAAGTTGTTACTATTCCATCATTGGTGTAGTAGTTTTATCCAAAATAATCAAGTAAAACATTCAAGTTTTTTATTTGTTGACCTACAGTTATTTATTTACATCTCAAATGAAGTCATAAAGTGTAATTATTTAGATATAAGAGTTTTTATGAAAAACTTGCATGAACATAATTAAATAACAAATTTTACTGCACGTGAGACAATTGTTACTGCAGTCTTCTGGTTAAATTATTCTTTTACTAGTTCAAATATTTTTTAACATGACCATATCTTAAATTTTCTTAAGGTGTTGTCGAGCAAGTGAAACGAAGTTGAGACATAGGTGTTACTTTTCTATCGTCACCTGAGTCGTCCGGACATTCAACAAAAGGTTCAACTTTTTATTTTCTTAATAACTTGTTTTTGTCGAGCGAGTGAAATGAAGTTAAGACATAGGTGTTACTTTTCCGTTGTCGTCGTCGTCCGGACATTCAACATAATGTACAAATTTTTATTTTCTTAATAACTTTTGTTTTTCAATATTTTTGCATCAAGTTTTCAGAACTGAACAATCAATATGCTTTAAATAGAATTCCCTTTAGATAGCTTAAGATTTTTTGTTATTTTAGGTTAAAATGAGGGTAAATAACTTGTAAAAGATTTCACATTCAACAAAAGGTTGAAGTTTTTATTTTCTTAATAACCTGTTTGTTTTTAATATTTATGCATCAAATTTTCAGAACTGAACAATCAATATGCTTACAATATAATATAATATAATTCTTTTTAGATAATTTCTGGTTTTTTGTTTGTTATTTTAGTTTAAAATGAGGAAAAATAACTTGTAAAAAATAGCTTCAATTTTTTATTTTCTTTATAATTTTGCTTCAAATTTTCAGACTTTAACAATAAATATGAATGTATAAACACAATGTAACTAATTTAATATTGTTGCATAAATTTTTCAGAACTGAACAATCAATATGCTTACAATAGAATGAAATAGATTTTTTTTTAGATTATTTCAGGTTTTTTGTTATTTTGTTAAATTAAAATGAAGAGAAATAACTTGTAAAATATTTCACATTCACAAAAGGTTCAAGTTTTTATTTTCTTAATAACTTATTTGTTTTTTAATATTATTGGATCCAATTTTCAGAACTTAACAATAAATATGCTTACAATATAATATATTGTAATTTTTATTAGATAATTTTAGATTTTTTGTTATTTTAGGCTAAAATGTGGAGAAATAACGTAAAATATTTCACATTCAACAAAAGGCTAAAGTTTTTATTTTCTTTATAACTTGTTTGTTTTGTAATATTTTTGCTTCAAATTTTGAGAATTTAACAATAAATATGCATGTATAAATACAATGTAATAGAATTTAAAACAAATCAATTATTCGTTGTTTATATCTTATTTATACTATTGTATTCTACATTAGAAAAATAAATAATCGCTCGACATTTAAGCCCCATGGCGATTTAGGCATAACTAGTTTTTATATGAACGAACACCATTGAATGAATTTGAAATGAGAGACAAGTGCAGTAAAAAATGTGAAAATCACACAATCATTGATAAGTATAACACTAATAACAGTGTTTTAAGGCTGTGACAAACAGCTTCTTTAAACTTATGTTGATTGTTGGGCAGATTTTTTCAGCACTTATAAAGTTTTTATTTTTAAATCTTGGTTAGCTACCACTTATATTTTTCTTCAAATTTTAGTTTTATAGATTTTTTTTTATTGAACAGCAATGGTTTTATCTATAATTTTGAACATTATTGTGCTGAATATTTATTGAAATAACAAGTTTTCAAATCTGTTAAGTGCAAGATAGGTAGTAGAAATATGAAAAAAATGTATTTTTAAAATTGTATATGTATATATATAATAATGTTGTTTTTCATAACTTTTACTTGGTCACAGCCTTAATTCGTTTACGAATTTCCTTGAACTTGGTAGTTTTAATGTTTTATATATTTGTGAATTGTGAGAATCAGGTTAGGTTGCAGTTTTTTTGAAAATCTGCCGTTTCCTTTTTTATAATTACTTTAGTTTTTTTTCAAAAAAGAGTTAAACTGTGGCTTGTTTCTTCCTCTAACAGTTTCAAAATGGAAATGTCACTAATATGTTACTCTTTTTAGAGAGCTTGGAAACTCAAAACCCAAAAATATTCGAAATAAAATTCAGCTGTTTATGTAAACAAACTCCAATGAAAGTTAGCTTTTAATTTTTCTATAAAAAATCAGTTTAAAGATTAATTTATGAAAGTATTAACCTTTTCCCGGCAGCAGTATAAATCAAAAATAAGTAAAATCCTATTTTATAGATGATTAGAAAAGTACTAAAAATGTTAAAAATAAAAAACCTGCGAAAAAACATAAAAATACTGCCCTCAAAACTGACTTGTACATGTTATTCCACTTATTTCTGAAATAAGTATATATAAATAAGAAAAAAACTGAATCTCAGAAAACACAACCTAGCATACTCTTATGTGGGTAGATTGGTAACATAAACTGACCTTAGAACCCTGAAGGCTTGTAAAACTGTAAGACGGCAGTGAGAAAACTTTTGAAGATCGCTTCTTTTGCTATTTTCTTGCTCCACAAGTGAACACCAGTGTAACCAAACAAGTGATGCACTTTATTTTCAAATTAATCAATCTTTTCTAACCTAAATATGCTAGAAGCGTAAAGTTTTCACTTGCACATAACAATGTAAGGTTGTCCAATGTGAAGACATGTTATCGTGGTGTGCAAGACAAGGTGGGACATGGATTTAAAGAGACTTCAGTGACCATGGGCTTAAAGATAAGCATGACCAAGACCTGGTCTTTTTGGTTCAATTGAGAATAATGAAAATGGATGAAGAGATCATCAAGAGAGTGTCTGCATTCAAGTTCCTGGGCTCACACGTGACTGAGAGCGGACAGCGGACAGCTTGAGGTAGAAGTCCATCACAGAATTCAATTTGGGTGGAATGTGTGGAGAAAGGCATCAAAGGTCCTCTATGACAGGAAAACAAGTGCACAACTGAAGGGAAAGGTGTACAAGATGGTTGTATGGATGCTGTATAGTTGTGAAACATTGTCAGTGAAAAAAAGCACAAGAAAAGAAGATGAATGTGGCAGAGATGAGAATGCTGAGGTGGATGTGCGGTGTAACATGAAATCAATCAATACATAAGAGGCACAGTAAAAGTTACAGAGATAACAAGATGCAATTAAAGATATTGAACTGGTATGGTCATGTAATGATAAGGTATGAAGAGTATGTAGAGAGAAGAATAATTAACATGGGAGTGGAAGGTCATAAAAAGAGAGGGAGAGCAAACCTTAGGGTAGAAATATCGGATAAGAGAAGATCTGCAAGAAAAAGGTTTACGAGACGAATTTGTGAGAGATAGGGCAAGGTGCAAAAACCTAGTAAAGAACAGCAACCCCATATAAATATGGGATTAAGCTGCATAAAAATAAAGTGTAGACAAACATTGTTGCCATGAACAAGTATTGACTAAAGATGTCGAAACAAATTTAAAATTCATTTGTAAATTACGACGTCACCAAAATTACCATTATAGAACTGATACTTATTGAAACTTCCCTACAAAGTTAGTACTTTCTTGTTACGTCTTACCAGAACTGATTTCTGTTTCAACAATGAAATATATGAGCTACTATAGTGGCTCGCTGCTGGGAAGGGGTTAATTGAATTTATTAATCCTATTAAAATAAAATATTTAAAAAGTTATAGTCAAATTATAAAGAAGCTAATGGCAACTGAAAAGTCACCACAATTTCTGTATACCCAACTTTGATTTTTGTTCTTTATTCTTTTCTTTATAAATAGTTTATAACCTATGTATATATACATTTAGCTTGTTTATTAACAATCTATAGAAATACGTAAACAAAATTTAATTCCTTTAAGATATGCAACATTCAATGTTTACATTTTATTCCATGGCGTCACAGCAAAATTTTACTTTTTTATGAAACAGTTTGCGAACTGTTAGAATTGGAAACACCTATGACATCACAATTTTCAAAATCTTATAAATTGTTGCAAACTGCTAGAATTGGGAATATGTCTCTAATTTTTGAGGTCATACTAAAGGAAAAACTTTTCCATGATTGGTGAATGATTTTTATCTCAAATTACTTTATGATTAGTGAATTAATGTTAGCTCTCCCCACTTCAATGTGATTGATTTTGTCTTGAAACGTCCATATTCATGCAACCGAACATTTACCGAAAACTGTTTTAAAAAAAATTCTAGGTACAGCTAATTCTCCTGGTTACATAAAAGATCATAGTGCTCGAGTTGTATTCACGAGTGATGACCCATCAATTTGCGTAATACACTCGTCCTCGACCAACACTCTAGCGAGTTACAAAATACGAAGAATGAAACATGAAGTAAGTGAAATAATCATTACCATTGTGGAACAGTCATTGATAAAAAACTAAAACAAATAATTATTCATGCAAAATTTGAAAAAATTTACCACAAAATATATTTTCCAGGAGAATTTATCCACAATCCACCATTCAAGTAAACGCTCATCATCAAATGTGAGCATGAACGAATCCTACATGGCGTCTCCAGCACTATCTCCAAACCACCCTTTCAACCCACAGGTTAAAGGACATAATTTCATCTGCACACCCAGGCGACAGAGCACTCCACAGCATTCATTGAATATGCAATCTTTCAGGTGTGGCATTGGAAGTTATACTTTTAGTATATTTTTTTATTTTAAATTTTGTAATAAAAATTATCTAATGAAAAGATCACTACTGTTTGTAATGATTGGTTGCTGTACAGCCATATAGTGCTGGTGAAAATCGGTTATTCCACTCACCATGCATATGTGTAAGTTGAATCCAACCTAAAATACCATACCAAGGTGTTTGATGATCATACCATTATTTAATTGCCAGATGTTGTTAACATCTCGAGCAGTAAATGTCTATTGCCTCAATAACTTCATAAAGTTGGACTGAATTCCAAATAAAAAACATTAAATATGCTTCAGTTATATACGAAAGTTATAATAATGCTGCATTTTGCCTCCACATTTAATATTTAAAAATAATAATAAAATCCTTTTCTAGTCGAACACACTCTCCTTCCTTGTTCTGTATTGATTATGTGAGATTAGGCCTGAGTCCATCCCCGACAAAGTCTCCGAGAAACTCTGTCAGCTACACCCAAGAGCCGCGTTTCGGTGAACCCGAGCCGCTCATTCCTGACCTGTGCCTTGACCTCCTCTGGACAGAGACGTCTTACGGGAGGCCATCGAAGGTTTATTTGACGGAGGACTCTGTCGGACAAAAGTTCCTTTGTCTCCTATTCCCTGAAAGTTTGTCCCTGCGGTGCATCAAGTATGAACTAACCAATGACAAGTCCAGTATAATCTTTGGGGCTGTCGCATCACTTCAGGCGAAGGACTTTGCTCCAATTAACAGTTTGAAGATGATGCTCTTGGTCGATTGTGCGAATACCATTAGTTTATACACTGGAATAACACATGTATGTTTTTCTTTTGTTTAACCTTGCACTGTCTGAACATAAATTGCTATAAAAAATAAGAAAAATGACACATTTACCATTTTATGCAAATGGTACAAATGGCTGTAGCAGCTCTTAGGAGTTTTTTATATATGAAAAACTTGATTTTATGGAAATAACCAAGTATTTATGATGTTCATCAACTATTATTTTTTTTAAAAAGAAAATTGAACATTTTTCTGTTTTGGAATTTACTCAAT
Source organism: Archaeomysis grebnitzkii (assembly GCA_031471125.1). NCBI lineage: Eukaryota > Metazoa > Arthropoda > Malacostraca > Mysida > Mysidae > Archaeomysis > Archaeomysis grebnitzkii. The sequence goes on along the minus strand of JARUHE010121894.1, from coordinate 8,437 downwards.
TTAGAGTAATAATCATTAAAAGTAAGTGTGAAGATATATGCATTAAGAACTGCATTCCATAAAGATTTTTTTTCCAAAACATGAGTTTATTGAAATAACCAGGGTTTTATGGTGTTTGTCAACTTGTATTTTGTTTTTAAAAGTGAACTAAAATTTTTTGGGGTGGTTTTGAAGCAATAATTTGTTAGCTCTACTTTTTAATTAAGCTCATTGTGAAATTGTTTATAGCTTTACAACATAGTTTATTTTATTTCACAATCTTTTTTTATTTGGATGTTCCTAACAAAATGCACCACTTTTTTCAACCTTAGTGGAATCTTCTCATTGCAATGAAAAAATATTTTTATATGAACAGAGCCAAATTTTTTGATTAATAATTTTGATTAAGCTTATGTAAATTTTTTTGAAGTTCTACAACATGGTTTGTTTTCTAATAATTTATATGTTACTAGTTGCTTTTCAAATGAGCTTTCATATTTCTAGTTTATTAGTACCATTAATTTGTTGCCTATAACTGTTTTTTGTTGTGGTTGATGAATGATCTAATAAAATTTCTACTGTCACAGCTTTAAATTCGTTTCCCAATTTTCATTAGAAGTTATTATTAGCTTATAGTTAGTTTCAACGATATTTTTAGCGAGTCTTATGAAATAACAGAAATGAGCTATTGTGATTGCCCAATTCGTAGTTCTGTAGGTGCCATAGGCTGGGTATGGCGTGTACACCCTTCAATATAGATTTATACTTTTATTTCAAACTCTACAACAAATTTTGTTCAATAACAATTGCTTGCATGGGCATTCTGACCAATATGTACTAATTATTTTTCAATTTAATTGAAAAATTTGTATTTTAATGAAAAACCGGGTTTTTTCAACTTAAAAAATTGTCTTGGTTAAAGTTTTCGATCAAGGTAATTGGGAGTTTATTTGAAGCTTTACAACAAAATTTGCTTAACAACATTTGTTTGTATGGGCATTTCCACTAACGTACTATTTATTTTTTGATTAAATTATTTTTTTTCTGAAATTTTCTTGGTTAAAGTTTTTTACCAAGTTTATTGAAGCTCTACAACAAAGTTTGCTTAACAACATCTGTTTGTTTGGGCATTCTAACCAATTTGCACTAATTAGTTTTCACTTTAATTTAAAATTTTTGATTTTATGAAAAACTGATTTTTTTTTTCTTTTAAACTTTTTTACCAAGTTCATTGTGAGTTTGTTTGAAGTTATACGCCAACGTTTGCTTGCTCAACAACATTCGTTTTTATGGGCATTCTAATCAATATGCAATAATTGTTTTTCATTTTAATTGTATTTTTTTTATTTCTAATAAAAACAGATTTTTTTTTCTATAACTGATTTTAATGAAAAAACAGATTTGTTTTTCAACTTTAAAAGTGTCTTGGTTTAAGTATTTGACCAAGCTTATTGTGAGTTTATCGGAAGCTCTACAACAAATTTCACTTAGCAACATTTGTTTGTATGGTCATTCTAACCAATGTGCATCAACTTTTTTTAATTTCATTGAAATTATTTGATTTTAATGAAAAAAACATGTTTTTTCTCAAATTGAAAATTTTCTTGATTAAACTGTTTTACTAAGCTTATTGTTAGTTTATTTCAAGTTATACAACAACGTTTGCTTAACAAAATTTGTTTGTATGGGTATACTAATTGATTGGGACTAATTCTTTTTCAATTTAATTAAATTTTTTTGTTTTAATGAAAAAGTATGTTTTTGAACAAACATGATCTATCTCAAATAAAATTTTCTGTAAAACTTGAGTTTATTGAAATAACTCCATTTTATTTAACCTTTTTAAATTTGTCAGAATCAGGTTAGGTTGTGTTTGGTGAGTTCCTATAATGCCTATTGTTTATATTTAGTGAACTGGAAAAATAAAGTTTTCCAATGACATTTATTGCTGCCAACAGCATAACAAAAAATCCTACTGTTGTTGTACATTGTATGTTATGTACAAACTATCTTCACCTTCACTGTGGTTAATAATAATTCATATGTTACTGGTTGTTTTTTTCTCAGATGAGCTTTGGTGTGTGACCTGTCATGCCTTTAAGTTTTGAAATTGTGGTAATTTTATTTTAAGTTACTTCAGTGTGAAATTTATACTAGTTAAAACTTATAATATAATACATTTTTTTTGCAGGTTTGCCGCTTATACATTACGGGATTACCAAATGTTAATGCAAGCTTGTTCAAGGATTTCTCATCTCTGAACATCTCGTCTCGTCTTCAAAGTCCTTCGGCCACGCCCAGTCGTAGAACGAGCCTCATGACATCCAGTCGACCTGCATCATCTCTAGACATAAAATTTGAAATAGGACTTTCGCCACTAACCGCAGAAAAATCTTTCGGTGACAGCCAATTTCTGGATGATCCGTCTCTGCCATTATCGGCTGCAATCAACGGAATAGATAATCCAACAGGCATGAAAGTGACACTTGAGCATGCAAGTGGAAATCTCTATAGAATTACATTGCCAAAATTTAGCTCTTCCTATCTTGTGGAGACTTGCCTGAATGCCTTGAAGTATGTCTTGCCAAGAGATACTGCGATTAATCTTCTCAACAAATGGTACCTACGGCGGAATTCTCCCGGCAATGGAGACTTTTCTCCACAAGGAGAGTGGTCAATGTTCTCCATGGCCTTGCTATCACTGATTGGTTATGACACAGACAAATTGAATCCAAACTGCCCAGTTGATACATCTGGGTCGTGCAGTCCTATAATCTCGTCGAAGAAGTTCCGAGGGGCGGATAATGGGTCGGACAGTGACTGGGAGTATCTATTGTCTTCGACTTATCATCAAGCGGCCGGAGGAGCCGTCACTGAAGCTCTAGGCCTACAACACCTCGATATCGTGCAAACAATTCGTGAGGAAGACCAAGAAATATGTTTCAACACGTCGGCACCTCTGTTCAATTATTTGCCGGCCATTTTGTTTGCTCTTCATCTTGTTTATGAAGAGATGAAATTGAATGCTCTAAATTGGGAACTATGTGGCTACTTAGCACCTTGTCTATCTCAATTAGCCATTGATCTGAAAGTTAAAAATTATCTACATTACTATTGGAGAGACTTTCCTACTCTGTGTCCTTTGAAGGGGCCAGCACCGCAAATAAAGATGAAAGATGCAAAAAAATTACAAATTCCTGGATATTTTGCAAAAAGCCCACCACATATTCTGTCTCATATCCAAAGCATAATGAAGGGTGAAGAAGTGAAACAGTTTCCATATATTCCTGAAGTCTGTAGTTTAACTAAAAATCTGATTCTACTCTACTGTGTTGCAGCGACAGATTGTCCATTGGATAGTATTCCGGCAAAAAGATTTCTCACTCGTATCAGTCCAAGTGGACAGAAATCGTCCTTACCAGTTGATAGCTCTATTCTACAGGTGTGTCGAGGCCCGACTGAACCTACAATCCATGAAAAGATTGTTATGCTCACAGATCAGTTAGGTTTAAGTGCTGATGATATCCAGCAATTAGCTCCGGGACTTTCCTTGATGTTGATGAATGCTCAACACATGTGCCGTACTTCTCCCCCAGAAAATTGGTCAACATCTGCATACGAGTTAATACAAAGATCTGATCTTGTGGCCCAACGAATACAAAAAGAAAATTATAATAAGACTTTTATTCAAAATAGTAATTTCAATGTTAGAGCTAGACAAACTGAAGAAAATAATTTTGATTTGGATGTCGACTTGAAAAAAAGTTCTGAGAAATTCAAAGATGAAGATCACGATGGAATGGAATCTCTAGACTGGGATATACTTCAATTAAGGTGGCCGGAAGATCAACGAGTGAACGAAGTACGACAAATGTTGGTGTCGTCAAAACCAGTCACCATAAAAGTGACCCGAATGCACGAACTATCCGATTACGATTTATTAGAAGAACAAGAACGTTACTTGTATGCTCTTTGTGTTAGGACGATGGCTCTACCAATGGGCAGAAGTATGTTCACCCTTTGCACCTACACACCAATTGTCACAGAATTACTTTCCATTCCAATACTAAACTTGACTGGCAAAGCTCCATCAAGAGGTACAATTGATCTGACAAACATTGAAGTGCCACCAAATATGAGTATGTGGCCATTGTTTCATAATGGAGTTGCTGCTGGATTGAAAATAGCCCCTAATTGCAATGCAGAGCATAAAATTGACTCCACTTGGATTGTTTACAATAGGCCCAAAGGATTAGGTGATGCTTCAACACATGCTGGATTTCTTATGGCCTTGGGTTTGAATGGACATTTGAAGAATTTAGCAACTGTAAGCTTACATGACTATCTTTCGAAAGGCCATGAGATGACATGTGTTGGTATTCTTTTAGGAATGTCTGCTGCACGGAAAGGAACTATGGATATGCAAATTACGAAGCTACTTAGTGTACACTTAGAATGCCTCTTGCCTCCAACATCTACAGAATTAGATGTACCTCATACAATGCAAGTTGCTGCTATAATGGGCATTGGACTATTGTATCAAGATACTGCTCACCGACACATGTCCGAAGTATTGCTACAAGAAATTGGTCGGCCACCTGGGCCAAAGATGAAGAATTGCACAGATCGGGAATCATATTCTCTTGCGGCTGGTTTATCATTAGGTTTGGTGATGTTTGGACGTGGTGGGGAAGCTGCAGGTTTTACAGACCTCAACATAGCTGGAGAACTGTACCATTATTTTGAAGGTGGCAATAAAAGACCAATAACATCTGTGATGAAGGAGCGGTATAAAGCTCCAAGTTATCTGATTAAGGAAGCTGAAAGGGTGAATGTAGATGTCACTGCTCCTGGGGCAACTCTGGCTTTAGGTATGATTTATTTCAAAAGTGGAAACAGAGCAATTGCTGAATGGATGGTCGCACCCGACACACCATACCTTCTCGATCAAATAAGACCTGACTTTCTACTCTTACGGACAATCTCGCATGGGTTAATTTTATGGGACGATGTTATACCTAATTGTAAATGGATTGAAAGTCATGTCCCAGCCCCCATCTTGGCTCATGTCCATCATGAAGGCAACGAATCCACACAAGGTATTGATTATGAAAGTATGCATCAAGCATATTATAATATTCTTGCTGGAGCTTGTATGGTCATTGGCTTGAAGTTTGCTGGTTCGGCTAATAACTTGGCATTTAATACACTATGGAAATATACAAGAATGTTTTTTACCTTTACCAACAAAGGTGTTGCTGAACTAGCAGGCAAATCAACAATTGAAACATGCTTAAATACAATCTTATTAAGTCTATCTATGGTGATGGCAGGATCTGGTGATCTCGATATACTCAGGCTCATCAGATGTTTACGCTCTCGTGTGGGTCCTTCAAATTCTACCGTGGGTTATGGATCACATTTAGCCATTCATATGGCCTTGGGTTTCTTGTTTCTAGGTGGAGGAAGATTTTCATTGAGTACATCAAATATGTCTATTGCAGCCCTTCTCATTGCTTGCTTTCCCAAGTTTCCCACACATTCTAATGATAATCTATATCATCTTCAAGCACTTCGGCATTTGTATGTTTTGGCCATAGAACCACGATTGATAATACCTGTAGATGTAGATACCAAAAAACTACAACAAGCAAGAGTTTCTGTGTGGTTCAAAGATTCAGAAAACTATAAAGATGAAAGCTACACAGTAATGGCTCCTCATATGTTACCTGAAATTTCCAAACTTTCGAAAATAATTATTGAAGGTGACATTTTACAAGATAGATACTGGCCCGTTAGATTTAGCAGTAATGAAAAATCTTCATGGAATCTACTGGAAGCTCTTCTTTGTGGAGAAAAAGGAATTCCAGTGAAACTCAAAGATGGAGGATATCCGTACAATGAAGCTCCAACTGGAAATCTAGTGAAGATTTCGCATAGTTTCCTAACACAAGAGAAGTCTGCTCAGTGGACCATCAATGCCTCCCTTCTCGAAGAAGTGTTTGGCTCTTCCTTATTAGTGAGGGCAATAATTGGAGAAGGTTCCTCTGAAAGTGAAAGTAATTTACTACAAACTCTAGCAACAATTATTTATGAGTATCTTGCTATTGGAAAACCTGAAGTAATATCAAACTGGATAATTGGTCTCCAAGGAATTAAAAAGATATCAACATTAAACCAAAGAGCAAGTTTTTTCACTTGGCAAATCAAGTTGATTGCATTATCTGGACATTTCCTTCATCAATTGGGGTCGTCAAAAATTCCCGATAGCTTCATTTCATTGCCCGATAATTCTTCTCCTAAACTACATGAAAGATTGCAAGATGAAAGCAGCACTTCGCAACCAATGGATGTGACTGCAGATGAAAGTGTGTCTAAAGTTTGTAGTAGCTTAGCTCAACCTTTGATATCTCCTGAACAAGCTCTTTCCCTCTCAAAAAAGTTAGATAGTCTACTTCATTCTTGGTTTAAAGATATTGGTGATGAAGTAATAGAATACTTAAAGGATGATACATCAAGACAATTCTCAATCAAATGTGCTCTAATTCTAGTTTTTTATGACATTCCGATACCAAACAATTTACCAAAAGGGTTTTTCAAAAACAAAGACCCAATCCATTTACTAAAAATGATCCAACAATTAAAATTACCCTCTTTATCTACAGCAGCTTTAACAAATTTAATTTTTTCACAGTTATGATAGCTTATGGAGGTTAGTGTTGATAATTTTTAACTGAATTAATTTATTTGTGGCCAAGGAATTATAACTTCAAAGAATAAATAATTATTGTCAATAAAAGTTGATGAAGAGATTATAGAAGAAAGTATAATAAATTTCATAATAATCAGTGTAAAGTTCATAGAAGAAAGTATAATAGATTTCATAAATCAAGAGAAAGTCCAAAGAAAAAAGTTTGAGAGAGAATAGTAGTCAGTACAATGGCAAGTGAATTAATTTTCAAATTTTTTACCAACATAAGTGCTTTATAATGTATTCAATTATTATCTAAAATATTATATTTCACAAATGTAATGGAAAAAAGAGGTTCAACTCTTTCTGGAAGAAAAGGATTTCGGTACATTCACATTTTTTGAAAATAATTCTTTTAATTATTTTTGCCCCATAGCTTAGGAGGGAGTGAAGCAGTGTTGCAATGTTGTAACAACACTGTAAGCAACACCTCCAGACCCCAAGTAATCTCCTTCAAGATCATTCGTTTCCTTTCTCTCTTTCAGTGTTTGTTAGGTCCGACTTCCTGGATATTAATCTACATTTATTTACATATAAACTTTCAAAGAAAAAAAATAAATTCTTGAAGTAGTATTTCAATTTCATGTGTAACATGAGTTATAATTTAGTCCAACCAATGTCAACTTTATTAGTAATTCTAAAATGCTTCATTTTGAAGATCATATCCATTTTATAAAGTATAATTGAATATTTGAAATTATTAAACTGTATCTGAAAGACCAGCTTCAATAACTGACTTCTGATTGTTGTTTGTATTTAAGTGGTGGATGATTTCAGGAGAGTTCAAACTAAATTTTGCCATTTTTGCAACAAAAAATTTACAGGAAAGTTTGCCTAAAAAAAAATATAGAACAACATTCTAAACTGGTGTTGCTAAGATTTTTTTGTGAAGTATGTACTTATTTATTAAAATTTAACTTTAACAAGAATGTTTAAGAGTTCTAATTTTTACATAAGTTATCCTTAACTGAGATTTTTATATGATAGTTGAAAGAAAATTTTATTCAAAACTGAAGATTCAAAAACTTTTTTAAAGTTTTTTACATCTAGACTTTTTATGAGTTTAAGAGCTCGCCTATTTTTGCATTAAATTCATTATTGAAGATTTGAAGAAAATGAGTTTAAGTTGGTATTTATGGATTGATAATAGCACAATTGAGGTAAACTCTGTTATTTCAATGAGGGTTACCTCACTAGTGCTATTGTCGATTCATATATACTTTACAGTACTATTAACACCGATGTGAAATTTATATTCATTTTTTTTATTGAACTATTATTTGGGATTTTTAAAAATTTTAGTATTTTACCATTACATATTTTCTCAGATTAAAATTTATTATATATAAAATGCTCAAGAACAGCTTTATGCATTCCCAGTCATAGCATTTTATCGCATTGACACTTTTATAAAAAGTATTTCAAACATCTTGATTAAACAGGTCTGTGGGGTTTTTTTGTTTGAAATTATAAATATTTGTTAACAGCTTAAAGATTCAATAATGGTTAATGAAAAATTGTATTTGTAAATTAAAGAACAACAAATTATAATATAGAATTATTGTCGAGCGAGTGAAACGAAGTTAAGACATAGGTGTTACTATTCCGTCGTCGTCGTCCCGCGTCGTCCCCTGCGTCCGGACATTCAACAAAAGGTTCAAGTTTTTATTTTCTTAATAACTTGTTTGTTTTTTGATATTTTTGCAT
>JARUHE010121783.1:0-14619 GCA_031471125.1 Archaeomysis grebnitzkii | reverse complement strand
GCTGCATCAGCTAATTTCATTGGCATCAGTTCGACTCCGCTCGAAGAAGTTGAATATGGCTGTAGTCTCTTAAAACTTCATATGCTAAACTTACCTTGCCCTAAGGAAGCGAAATATGTCGGCTGCATATCATTAGGGTATACATCACTTGATATGGGTAATGATGATGAGAATTATAAGTGCTTTGTGAGCTGTGACAGCTGAAGAACGCTCTATAGATTTAACACATTATATAGCTTACCTCCCTTGTGCTATTGCCAGTCCATATTATGTTAGACATATCAGGTAATAAACTTGAATTGCTTACTTAACAATTTTAAATAAAAGATATAAACATTTTAAAAAATTTGTGCACAGTTTTGTTAACAAAACTTTCTTGAAATGACAGAACAAAATCTAAATTATAAATATTTATATTCGATATTTAAAAAAATAATTATATTTCTTAGATCTTTAAATTTCCACTACATATTTTAAAAATTTGATTACCTTTTATTTTATTTTATGTAATGTTTAATAAGTTTTTCACTGTAATTCTTATATCAATGTGTTAGTAAACGCTATCAGAACAGATGTTTACAGTTGATAATAAAAAAGCAAAGTATAAAAAAAGTTTCCATAGATCATTATAAATGCTCATACTTGAACGTCTTATACTTATTTTTTTTACTGTGGCTTAGAAAGCCCTGTATTTTTTTAACTGTTTTTTTGAAATGATAAAAAAAAATAATCTATAAATTTGTGTAGTTGATTATCCAGAAATAAAGTGCAGTAATGGTATACAAATGAACTAATTTTAACGTTTCATTATGTAATACTTGATATTTAAAGTTAATAGTTTGAAATAATTGGTATGATTTATATATCATTTACTTCATGCGAGCTTTCTTAAAACTATAGAATAGAATTTAAATCATAATTGTTTATTTAATTATAAATAAATGTATCATAAAGTGACAAAAACAACAAAAATAAATGACCGTATAGATTGCAATGTTTTCCTTCGCATGCGATTCATAGCAATAAGAAACTAAAGTCTACCACAGAATTGTGTTCTTAGAGTCTACTGTGTGGCAGAGCTTTGCTAGTTAAGCTGAACATACTGTACAATATAGTCCTCAGTTATACAAGCCTTGCCAATTGCTTTACAGGTGCATGCTTGTTATCTTGGAAAATTAAAACTTGGTGTAACGTTTTGTGGGCTTGAAAAATTGATTTCGAATTAGGTTATTGGTTGCGTTTGAAAAACGCAATTAAATGCAAAAGTACATTTAACTGCACATAATTATCTAGCTAAAACAACCAAACGTTCCCAGCTAACGTTGATGTTTATATTTTTTTCAGGCACGAAGGTGAACAAAATTTTTCAGCACACTCAGTCATTGACATGCATTCATAATGGGTGTTTTTGGGTAGTGTCTTTAGACAACCAGAGTTCGCTCCTCAAACCACATGAACAATGAAACTCCTCATCCGATTATGTTGACAGTTTGAGTACACTTTCATGGACTTCATTTTTCTTTCAGAAATACTTATATAGTTCCAAAGTCCTTGCACTAACATCGACAGTTGTTGAAAATATTTTAAGTTTCATATCAGATCAAATTAAGATTGAACTATAAAAGCTTATAGAAAATAAAATCTCGATTATATAGTGTAGACATTGGCCAAAAAATGACAAACTTCCAACATAAAAATACAAAAGATGCGACTAATAATAAATTTATTTAGAGTTATCTGGCTTGCTAAAAACATAAAAAACACATACGTTTGAATTATTGTTCTTGTCGATCTGAATATGATCATGTCAGAATAAATGAATACATTGACAAGACTATACTTCCGGTGACTTTACATTTTGGCGGCCAGCACCATAACCTACGAAACACACCTTGCCTAAGTAACATAACACCCGTTAGACTTCAACAAATTAATATACAATTGGTCCTTCATTAAAATTCCTGTATAATGAAAGTGTGCTTTCCAACCAAAGTAATTGGCATAGGCAGTTCAAATGTAGTCGCAAGATGGACACTCAAACAGAACATGTTTAATTACTAAACGCAGAAGAAAATTATATGCCCAATCATAGCAGACAGGTTACGTAATTACCACTTTCCATTTTCATCTAAAAAATTGATTGTGGGATGATGATGCCTTATGGACAAATTTTAGTTTTGAAAAGATCCTTTAGTAATTTTAATTGTAGTGGATGATGTGGATACACAATAGCACAAGCGAAGTAACAGAGCTTACATTGTCAAATTTCACGAACCAAATATTTTGTTTTTTTGAGCTGGTGAATGTGACTAGAGGCTTCTTCTAAAATGTTATATCCAGGTGCTTAAAATTTATCATACCTTTCAAATGAAAATTATAGGCATAGAAAATATTTCTAGAAAACCATTTTTAACATCATAGAATACTATGCAGCACATTAGCTACGGAGGCTAGGAGCGCCGTTCCGTGTAGGTAACAATTGGGCGAGTGATTTCGTTTTCTATAGTTTATTTATATATATATATATATATATATATATACATGTAGTTTATTTCTATAGTTTACTCACTAGATTCAATTCATTAGTCATCAATGGGGCAACATGTTCCCAGCAGTGTCTTCATAGCTCGGGCTAAACAGTATTTCATCGTGGTGTTTGATAAAGATTACATTCCAATGTGTTTGAAAGTACGAGGAGATAAAAACAAAATAAACTTTGTACTTTAATGAATTACAATTTATTTCCATTCAATGTTTCAAATTTCCACAAATAAAACTAACAATTACAAAACATGGTGATCTGTTCAAATTTAGTTTGAATGGAATTGTTAAAAAATTTGAAAGCGATGTTTTTCTCTATATTAATTTCAAATATTTATTCTTGTAATAATTTATACAATTTATTTTTCAATATAAGGATGGACTTTAAATCTACTTTCATGTGAAATTAAATTTAGAACTTCATTTATATAAGTAAGTACTTGAAATATAAAACTATCAATTTACCATCATTCATTCAATGTTTTATCTAGATCTAGCAGGCAGGGATATATGCCAGCAAAAAGAGATACTCGAGTATTTAACAAGATTTCAAGAGTGGATATCATGATTGGTTAAAGGTAAGTGCTGGGACGATCTCCAGTACTGATGGCAGAGGTTATAATCAGCACCTTATGAAGTTCAATCATTAGTTATAGGATTGGCTGACAATAAAGGGTGGTAATAAAAAGCTTCTAATGATTCTTACCTTCGTCTACATTTGTAGACACAAATGTCTTGACGTAATAAGTGCTATTAAAATGGCATGTTTCTCAACAAATTTGCTTAAGTTCCCTGCATTCTAAACATGTAGTTTTGTAATATGATTATACTTCTTGACATATCACATAGCTATAGGACTGTTCAATGTTAAATTTCAACACCTATTTTATACAAGCATGAAAATATAATTAAATGATGGTCTTTAAAAACATTAAAATTTCTTAAGTTTACAAAAAAACAGGAGGAAATATTTTTAATAATATTAAAATCACACAAATACATCAACAAAAATGTATTATCTAATATGTAGAATCTACAATTGGTTTTGAGAACAATAATCAATTAAAAATGTCTTCTTTTTAAAACCGAGTTTAAATTTGGATTATTAATTTTTATTAGTATGTCAAATACTCCAATTTCTATGCACATTTGCATACAAGTAATTTTCAAAAATACATCTCAAATTGTTTTGATTGTCAATTGTTGTAAACGTAAATCAGAACTTAAAAACAAATAATTGCATTAAAGTGGATTATACACAATCATATTATGAGTTTGGATTTATTTTATTTTATATAAATTACAGATGGATTTTTCTTTTTTAGTTTCTAAGTATAGGGCATAGAAAAAGAACTAATTATTTGCTCCACTCTGTTGAAGTATGTGGGAATAACTATTAAATCACAACTTTCTATAATAAACAATTTTTTATATGGAGTTTATTGGTTGTTGATATTGATTAGACCAAGCTAAATTGCTATGCTTTGAACCTGTAGAGCCCTGATGAATGATCATTGCTCCTAGCAATAAACTAACTAACAAGCTATAGATAATATACTGTTGAACATAGCTGTTACTAGCATGGTTAAACACAACCATTAATTAAAACCTTCATGAAGTATACAAGGAGCAAGGACCCACAACCACATTCTTAACATAAAAACATGACAAACACCCTTGGTATTCTCCACGACAGGTGGCATGGGCAAAGATCGATGTATTATAACTAAATGGGCCAACGCCCAGCACCGCACCCTGAAGGTATGGGCAAAGAGGTTGAAGCTTACCACAAAAATAAATTAAGCCTAATCTTATATCATCAATTTAGTCATAACCAGATTTGTTCTTGTGAAATGTATTCGGATCTCTATAAGAGAAATCTGAAGTAAATCTGAACAAGACAGATGAGGTATCTTGATACCAGAAGATAATTAGTACATTTATCTAAGTATCTCCATTAAATACATTTTTCTATTAATCAACAATGCAAATTGATTTTTGCAAAACTTTGCTATTGGGATGTTGGTTATGTAATTATTATGGATCTGTATGCCTATGGTTGTTTTGAATTAAAGTTTTATTATAAAAAATATTATTCTGAGAATTCAGATGGACAGATATCACTCAAGTTAAAACTGTGAATTGTTCACGGCCAATTACAACACAAATTAGAATTATATTTGATAAGTAGGAGTAGGAGCAGAGAAAGACGTCACATTTTATGGTGATTATTATGCTTTCAAAAGGTATACATTTTATATAAGGAATAGCATATTCTATTTTTTTGGAGGTTTACTTTTACAGACTATTGAAAAATGAAAAGAAAGAACAAACCCAACTTAAACCTCACAGTCCAGAGCTTTCAGATGCTCATCACATGGATGTGCGATTTTATGATGGAGATATGTTCATCTGAAATTGGTTAGATCCAGAGACATTGATCATCTCCAATGTCTGATTAAATATTATTTGTAGCTCAGTTATTAGAATTTTTATTATGATTGGTCATATAGTCAAGGATTGAATGGTTCTGTCACCATGTAGTAATTGTGACCTGAATTTGATCATAACAATTCAATTAAACTACTAAATTTAGGTGAGGAAAATATTTTCACTTTTATTTAATTATAATAGTTGACCAATCATGATTCAATGTTGGATACTCATCAATAGCACAACTGAGGTAGCCCACATTAAAAATATTGAGCTTACATCACTTGTCGATCAAAACATTTTATCAATTCAAGAAATTAATCACAACTGATACTGTTCAAAACTTTTGATCAAACTCTTTGAAAGGATTCCAAAAATATGAATGTTCGGAATAGAGTTTGATTTCACTTGTCGCACAGCTATAACCAAATAGCCATGGATGACCGGCAATCTCCCGTGAAGTAAACAAACATTCTATTTATTGTTGGCTATAATTAGATATTTATTGCATGAAAAAATTTACTCTTGACAACATTTGTCAAATGGTCATTACAAACAACTTTTGTTTAACAAAATTTTCTGTAATTCTTCAAATAAAAAACTTTCGTTCAAAATTGTTCCGAGTTAAAAACTATGTTTTTATCAATACCTTTTTGAAGGTAGTTTTTGAAAAAAAATTGTTCATGACAATTTTGATTGGGTGGTCATAATAAACAACTTTTCTTCAATAAAATTTTTTGTAACTCGTCAAATAAAAAACTTGAAAATTTTGCTCAAAAAAGAGGTTTTTCGGCTATAACTCCGTAATTGTTAATTTTTGAAAAATGGTTTCCAACAAAATTAGCTGGAAGATTAAGACAAACAACTTTTGTTAGTGAAATTTCCCTGTAACTTTTAAAATAAAGTTGTTTAACACTAATTTATTTTCAGGCGCAAATGACGACGACAACAATGAAGATAACAACGACGATGACGGAAAAATAAAACCTATATAGAGCTTTTACCTGAATGGTGGATTTCATGGGCAGCATGGAAGAGCATGAAAAATAATAAAATACAAACTTTCAAACAGTCGTCTTTGTTTGTTGTTAAGTCGAGATGTAATGAATGACTTGAACTTGAATTCAAACATAACATGCATGATCACAAAAACTATAAACAGAGATGAAATCTCAGATTCTTTGACAAGGTGCCAATCAGCACGATTTAAAGCAAGGGAAACTATACATTTAAATATAATATTGATATATATTTAAATATAATATTGATATATATTTAAATATAATATTGATGTATTTAAATATAATATTGATATATATTTAAATACAATATATTGTATATTCTAACATGATGGCAGATACATTGGCATTTATGTTGCCAAATGAAGATATAAAAGGCCACCATGACAAGCAGTAAATACACAGCACTAAGAAACGTTAATCAATGCTAATTATGATAAATTTCTTCAACCAAACACAACGAACCAACAGTGGTTGGTTTGTCTGTTTAAAAACAACCCAACCATGACCGTAACATCACCACCGTCAGTTTGCTGTGATTAGCTGAAGAAATTTATCATAATTAGCATTGTTTGATGTTTAGTTGTTCTGTGGGGATATGTTTGACATTTAGATGCTGGATCCATCACAAGTTAGTTACTTTCATTTGGTTCTAGTGGACCAGACTATGGATTCATAAGAAAAAATGGGAAAGTTAATAGTCGCCATTATTGAGTACTTCCTTCAAGCTAGAAAATACCAACAGTTTTATATAAACATACAACTTATATGAAACAAATTTCTAAAACATAAATTAAATTATGCCTCAATACAATACCCATTAACCTGTTAATAGTCATCCTTAACTGTGGTTTATGGGGAAATTTGCATTCTAAGAATACCATTGGGGTATAATATGACATTACAACAATACGTTTACAAAATTAATACAATGTAGAAAGGCAACTTAAAAAGATTAAATAAATGAAGAAATTAATGAAAAGAAAAAACCAATTTTTTTTTACAATTTTTTCATATGAATTTATTGATTAGAATTTTTTTTTTTCGTTTAAATGAACTTTACAGCAAAATAAAAGGTTGACAATGCTGTTTATGAAAAAAATAAGAAGGTTAATTTATACATGTAGGTGATCAACCTACATTTAATATATTGATAACAATGTTTAGTAATAAATTAATTATAAATACAACACATTTATTATTAGTGCATTGAGAATATATATATATATATATATATATATATATATATTAAACTTGAAAATATATTTAAATCACTTTAATAATGAAAGATTTGTTTATTAAACTTAAAGTTAAATTCAAACATATTAAACTATAAATATAATTTAGGCAAAATTCTATTTTAAATTTAAAAACAAACCATTTTGCAATGTATTCAAAACAAATACAAAATGATATTGCAAGATCACTCTAAAAATGTAAAATATAACATTTTCTTAAAAATAGAAACAATGAAGAGTGAACTTTATATTTAGAAAACTATTTTACTATATTGATGAACAGATTAACGTTGAATATAATTACTTTTTTGAGCAAATATTTAGAGAATACTAACTTGCTTTTTATTTCTGGGATTTACACTGAATTAAAAACAAAAATAATTTACACAAATCTAAACATTCTAAGAGTATTTCACAAAAAATATCTGTTGGATATTTGAAGCAACATAAATTAATCATTATTCTACTTTTTCAGCCTGTCCTTATTTATATATGTATTCCGTTCTTGTCTGGCAATACTATATTTACACAGGCTTAGGACTGTTATTCATCATTGGACTATGGCAATCAAAATATTATTTGTACATGTGGTTGTTGTTATCGACCCCACTCCCTTCTCGACAGAGGATGGAGCCCTCACGTCGGAAGATGCAACCCCCCACCATTGGGTATGCAGACCCACCACTTCCACTGGGTCCGCCCAGAGGGCCTCCAGGGCACTAAGAATGATGAATTGTTCTGTTATTTGTAAGCTCATTCAGGATGCACTCAATTGAAGCATTTATTTTCCTCTTTACCAACTTATCAATGAATAATGAAGGTGGGTTTGGTTCCAGTTTGATTCTCTTATTACACAGTCTTCATTCAACACTTGTCTAACAAGCTTCTGCCATACTAAATCCAAGGAGACTAACTTTATTAGAATGATTTCGACATTAATTGCACTGACGACATATAAAACTATCTCTAATTATACATTTTTATCTCTTTAATCATTCTTGAAACTTAAGATTTTACTGTTCAGTTTATTTATTTATCAATTCATCTGTGATTAAACAAATCAACATTATTTACAAATAATAATTTAATTCTTATTTTAAACCAAACACACAAAACATCAACTAATATTTTATATATTTATTATTAGTTAAAGTAAATCAAAAAGAAAACTTGAATCAATAATAATAATCACACAAAAAATATTCCAGTTCAAGAACAGAGTTTCTAGTCAAAAAACTAAACATTCGGAAAAAGCAACATTATACACAAATATTTTATTTTTTAAATAAAGTTTTATTTAGACTTTCAATAAAAATAAATTAGCTTTCCATGTCAATAAAATTATGTGGAATAAAGCCTAAGGTTTTTGGATCATTCAATGTACTGGTCAGACAACATAATGGGCATTTAGTTTAAAAAGACATTTTCAAAAGGTGCCAGACCAGACCCAAAATGGGATCAATAATTAACCTTAAAAAAGGGGAAAACCAGTTGACACTATTTATGCTATTTTCATTTAATTGCTGATAACCAAAGTTTCAGTCGAAATTGAATACGCCTGTTCAACAACAGAGCCCTATCTGAGGTTAACTGTGACACTAGCAAAATGCAATCTTGGAAAAACCTGCAAAAATGTTAAAACCGTTGCCAATAACTTTGAAAGTTGTCTCATGTTTGCAAGTCTTTCCAATGTGCAATTATCATCATGATAGACATTTAAAAACAATACAAGTGACATTGCTTCAGAAATTTAGTAGACCACTATTTTACAGAATAAGAACCAATGATTCGACCAGGTAAAAGAGCTTTAAACAAATGTAGAACTATTACCATAGGCCTAATCAATTATATGTCATGCAGTAAATGTATCTTGCAAGCATAGTTTGGTCTAGTGGGAGCAGATTCTAAAAACAATTATATCATATGCACAAAAGCTATTATTAAATATTATGAATAAAATTAGATCTTAACACACTTGATTACATTAATCCTTTAGCAGACGAAGGCTTGTATGGGATACTATGTGTATCAAATCTTGGCAACTTCTATGTGACAATATGTCATTGCAAGTTTATAAATCGTGCCATCAAGTCAAAAGGGTAAGAATGACGCACGAATACCGTGAAATATTTGTTTGCAGAATACAGGCATAAACGTATGCATTTATAGTATCCCATAACAACCATTATCCATTATTTTAACTCCAATATAAATCTAGAGCAAAATGTCTTTTTGTTGAAAACTTTATAAATAAACTAACTTCAAAAAAACTTAAAATATAAAACTATAAATAAATAAAATCTAAAGCCACTATAATTTATTTATATACATAAATATATATATATATATATATTTTATTAATTACTTGAAAATAATTCAGTACTGTAATCTCTTGATTTAGGATTCAGATAGACAACAACTGTTGAATTAAAGATTCTAAGGGAATCAATGCAGAACAAGACCTTGTTTGATTTCTTAACACCTCCACAATTGCTATGGATATTAATTTATTTAAACTCAATTTAATTCTTATTAATATTTGATGTCAAAATGAGATGAAATCATATATAATTATATAAAATAAGAACAAAGCATCAGATCCATTTGAAGCAAATAAAAAGGTGTGCCAGAAGTTCGCCATTTTGATGTCATACAATACTGGAATTTAGTCCATTTATAAATTTTAAAAGTGTATGCAAAAACTATTTGATATGCTTTTTGGTGGGAATTTTAATACAAATTGAGAAGGAAGGCATCACTATTTATTTCCATATTTTGTTGACAAAAAACAATCTTCAAATACTATAACTATGAGAGAACCGATAAAAACAATGCAAAGTCTGAAGTTACTTAGGACTGGTAAGAATGGATTTTAATCTGACATTATCGCTTCTCATACTTTGTATAGGTAGCTTTGAAGCATTTATCTTCTCATCCTTTGAAAATCTATAGCACTGACAACATTTAAACATCACCAGAGCTACTGCTACAATTATTGCGGTCAATAATTATCTTCTAAAAGGATTAAAAATTCAAAGACAGCAACTTGCTAGAGCTGAGCAGAAGGAAATTAAAGAATTTTAACATTTTACATTGATGTAATAAAGATAGTATGGAGAGGACCCTTAGTTATTCGATTTATTTAAAATTGGTTATAATAAAAAAAATATTACAACTAGATTTAAGACAAGTTACACATAAGCTCGTATGAAATATGAATTATTATTAAATACACTTTTGTTTTAGAAATTCAAATAAATTCATAAGACTTTAAACAAGAAACTTGGCTATTTTCATAAAAACATATTTCATTAAAATAAAAGTATGAATCAAGATTGACTGGTGTACACGATATACGGCGCATATAGCACTACAACAGGCCTAGACTCATTTATAATAATAATACAGCTATTGTTTTTGATGAACTTCCTATAAGCAAAAAGTTTACATTTTCTACAAGAAACCAGAGGACCAGTATCTCGCTTGTAATAAAAAGGTTTTGTTTTTGACATAAAACTTTAGTTCAACAAAAAAATAAAAAATTTTAATATGAAAATATATTCATACAAATTTTCTCAATGATTAGTAGTTGTTTTATCCAAAAAAAAAGTGTCTCGTATAGTGAATTGTGTTGTACACTTTATAACTACTAATTTGAGATAAATGATTACTATAGGCCAGCAAACAAAAAATTGAATGTTTTATTCAAATATTTTGGATACAACCACTACACCGACGGCAGAGACGAGACAATAACGGAGACAGAAAAGTAAAACTTTAGTAGAGCTTCGTCTTTGGAAACAGACCACTTTGGATGTGGATTTTTCCTTTAGAGTATGATACAGAATAGTTCAACTAACCCAAACATGTAAACACATTATTTTATTGATTTTTCATTTCTATGCTGGACAAAAGAACAATCGAAGGAAGCTTATCACAAGAAATCGCCCCCAAGTACCATCATTTACCAATAATAATGACAACAATTGGATTGACAATAGTACAAGTCAGGTACCCACACGCAAATAACATAGAACTTACCTCCTTGTACTACTGTGGATGCAATTCTTGTAATTATTATAATATGAATCATAAGACAGGGGAATCGGTGGGAAAGTTGTCCCTGTATCTTACCATCTTCATTACTAGATGGATCAATTACAAATTCTTGACCATTTGTGAACTAAGTTTTTACTTCCATTATTAATGGCGACTTGTTCTGCAACTCGTGATTCAATATTACGAGGGTTGTTAAAAGACAAAAATGTTCTTAAATAAAAACTTTCCTATTCTGCAGACTGCATAAATGTGTAATCCACATGTTTGCTAACGTTTAAACTGTTTATGATGGCACTCATGCTTGAAACATTGTACATTTAAAATATGTTAAAAACATTTGCTTCACATTGTCCACATGAAAAATCCGACAAACCAAGAAACAATTCTTGATAAATATATTAAGCAGCTGAAAAATTTCACACCATTTTTAAAACAAGGGAGTAAACTTGACAACAATACAGTCTGTAAGGAGCCAACAAATATACAAATATTTAGCTCATTTTGATTAAGTTAGAAGCTCGTCTTCATCAATGATTAAGGGTTAGTTTAGTCCCAATGTTTATGGCAGTCAACGTTAAACACATTGTCTTAAAAAAAAGCTTAACTTTTACATAAAATTACACTTTTTGAATGAAAAATAAATAATTTTGATTAACTTGAATATTCAATTTTCTATGGGAATATAAACAATGTGATCCTAAGTACAAAAAATAATATCAAGATCTTTTTTCTTTCCCTTTTGTCAACTTTCACAGAAAATAAAAATATTTACATGTTGAATTTAGCCGCTATTCTAGATTGTCGCTTCTTTTTCCCTTTGTTGGCTGATTTTGAATTGATATTCTTTTGGTTTAATTCCTTGGGTTGGGTTGGTGGTACTGCGGTAGCTTGTTGTGGTGTTGCTGTCAGCTCTGATGGTTGGGGCGTTGCTATCACCTCGGATGGAGCTGGTTTTGCTATCACCTCGGATGACGGTTCTGGTGTTGGTAACACCTCAGATGACGGTTCTGGTGTTGCTATTACCTCAGATGATAGTTCTGGTGTTGGTAACGTCTCAGATGATTGTTCTGGTGTTGGTAACATCTCAGATGACGGTTCTGGTGTTGGTAACATCTCAGATGACGGTTCTGGTGTTGCTATTACTTCAGATGACAGTTCTGGTGTTGGTAACACCTCCGATGACGGTTCTGGTGTTGCTATCGCCTCAGATGTTGGTTCTGGTGTTAGTAACACGTCAGATGTCAGTTCTGGTGTTGGTAACACGTCCGATGTTAGTTCTGGTGTTGGTAACACGTCCGATGTTAGTTCTGGTGTTGGTAACACATCAGATGTCGGTTCAGGTGTTGCTAACATGTAAGATGACGGTTCTGGTGTTGGTAATACCTCAGATGACGGTTCTGGGGTTGGTAATACCTCAGATGACGGTTCTGGGGTTGCTATCACCTCAGATGTCGGGTTTGGTGTTGGTAACACGTAAGATAACAGTTCTGGTGTAAGCAACACCTCAGATGATGGTTCTGGTGTTCCTATCCCCTCTAATGGTTCTGGTGTTGCTAAAACCACCAATGGTTCTGGTGTTGCTATCAGTTCTGATATCTCTGGTGTTGGAATCAACACTGATGGTTCTAGTATTGGTATCACCTCTGATGGTTGTGGTCTTTTCACCACCATTGTTGGTACAGGCTCAGAAGATTGTGGCATGGGTGCTAGAGCAGATAACTCCTTTGTATATTCCAATTTGGGGGCCAGTTGTTGATCATTAGGTACAGACTTTTGCGATTTCAATGGATTTTGCTTACGGATGACTTGAGTCGGGACAAAACTATTGTTTGGTTGGGAAATATTCGGTTTTGTATTTTGCATTTCGAGTTTCTCCAAATCATTCTTGGCATTAGCTAGCAGGCTGACAATGTCTATTTTTTGTTCATTGGATGGATTGTTCTGGACAGGATTAAATGCAGCCATGTGAGAATTAGAGAACAGACTTAGAATATCAACGTGGTTCTCGGGTTTTGGAGTAGACTGACTAGCTCTAGAAAACAAATCTGCAACAGACAACTCTGTTCTATGACCTCCTTCTGACGATTCTACGGTCTTTCCTTCATTGACATCGCTAGTGTTTTCCGGGTCATTCTGTCGGACCTGCGACCAAATATTTTGGAATAACTCTTGGGTTTCATTATTTTTCACTTTAGGTATGCATCCTCGTCCCTTATTTGAGAAATTTAGAGGATGATGCAATGACGTGACACCCTGCATGATTTGGGTGGTCAATTCAGGGTTGTTAATACTTGGACCAAATTCGGAAGAATAGATCACCTCTCCAGAGAGGAGATCAACAACTTTCCAAAAATGCTTTGGTTCAACGACTCCCACTCGGTTTCCTGCACAATGGACTTTACCATTCTGATAGTTGGAGAACTTGACACCATCGGCAATGGCACTGTCCACATTGATGTAGATGTGCAGCTGAAAGCTTTGGGGTCCGGAAGTTACATGGGGAACATAACCATAGCAGGTTATGTTTGGCCGGTTTGCTCTCTCCAGTCCATAAATCTTGATTCTCGGCCAATGGGAGTAATAAGTTCCATGTACGACATAGTTGACACCATTTTTCTGTGATTGTTCACTCATCTAAAAACAAAACATGTTTTCAATAAAATGATATATTAAAGCCGAGTCTATATATTCTAAAAAATTAATTTTAATTTCGGGAATCATTGAATATTATTATATATTTCACATTTTTTTCAAATATATGTTCTGACAGAAGATACAACTCCCCTTTGAATAATTATATTGGCACTTCTCTTTCATTGGTTTCAAATAAACCTGTCTAAACTTTCAAATAAAAATCTTCGTTACCCATGAATGTCATAAAAAATTGGCAGAGTTCACAAACTGCTAAACTGTCTATTATTCAAAGAAATATAAACTTATGGGAAAATTGTTTTAGGTATTTCACCTTAAAATCTCCAGTTCTTTCTTTTGTTTAAATAAACTCTAAGCTTCCAAATAAAAATTTCATTTAACCACGAATTTAATGATAAAACTCCCTTATGAAAGAAGTTTTAAAAAGTAAATATTAATATCACAAACATATAGAATGTTATATTTTTTATTTTCATTTAAGCAAACTTGTCTGAAAAATTAGGTTTTGAAAAAACAACAATAACACTCAGAGGTCAGTAATAGAAGTTTGTCTTTCCAAGACACAGCTTACTAATTGAACAATAAAATACATAAACAATCATACTAGTCAGAAAAATGCGAACTGGCAAAAAGGTTATAATATTGGTGGCTACTAACCATTTAAAAGACTGGGACAA
>JARUHE010121672.1:0-14620 GCA_031471125.1 Archaeomysis grebnitzkii | reverse complement strand
CACACACACACACACACACACACACACACACACACACACACACACACACACACACACACACACACACACACAACATAGCATGATTTTGCATGAATAGGCCTAAGTGAAGAAGTCACGCTACGTCGCACTACGCAAATTTCAGTATAAGGACACATGAAGAAAGGCGATACCCTGACTGATTGGAAAAACATTTTCTGCACAAAAAGGAAGATCTCGGTGAGGAAAAGCGTCAACACGAGGAAAAAGGACCTCAGCGTGAAGAAATATCGAGTAACATCATCAAGACAGACTTCGTGAAATTGAGCAAGACCGCCAAAAGCTCCGCAAACTCAGTTGGTAGTAACAAAATGCAGTCCAACTTGAAAGAGACATAGAGGTATGAAGCTTTTGGTCCATAGAGAGGTTCAAAGGTGGGCGTACTTCAAAGAAAGTAACGCTGAAATATTCTTCAAAGAAAGTGGCCCACATGTGATATATGCAAAGACACAGGCCACTATGAGAAAAAAATATGAGCAAGGATGTCACAAACAATTTAATTAAAGCTATACAAAAATGAAAAAAATAACTAATTAAATTTAGGGGCAAAATGCATTGGAAAAAACATTGTGGAAAGAATACACCAGTCTAAGACTGAATAATAATGGAACACCAATGCATTTCCATCAAGGGAAAACGTATGCGATTCTAGAAAAGAAATTAGAAAGACATTTTCTCAAGATAGCTAAAAACCTAATTGGAGATCACGATATAAAAATATATTAAAAAAAATATCTTCAAGTTTATAAAAATTGAAATACAAAAATAGATAAAAAATACAAATTTTCATGATTCAGTTATCATAATATAGAATAAAAAGTGGAGTAAAGTTCGTTTAAGGGAAAAATGAGTCATTATGTAGGATTTGTGATGTTATATTTAGATGATTTATAGTGATTTCTATGATATCGGACAACCTTCAACGATACTTTAAGTCCGTTTCTTACTCAATACCTACGAAAAGTGACAGTAGTTGAGATATAACTATAACAATAAAATCGTATATGACTATAACAATGAAAACTAACATGAAAAAATTCTAGTGTTCTCATTTTATTTTATTTTTCATTTTTTACTGAATCGAATGAAATCCAATTTTTTGTTGATTAGTTAAAACATTCAAAACAAATATATGATCATAATATAACATTTGTTATTTAATTATGTTTTTAATTATTTAAACAATTTTTGATAAGATAAGCTTACAAGACCATTGATATTAATAATGTTTAATGCTGAATGAGTTTTCGGTAATAAAGTGAAACTTTAAAAATAATGTGAACATGATCGAATAGATTTTTTCCAAAAGTTCTTGCCGGCCCATAGAAAAAAGTTTGACATTATTTATTTAAGGAAAAGAATGATTTATCTGAATGAGAGAAAAGTAGGAATTTATTGATGTGCTCATGTCAAAGTTATAATCTCGCGACAGTTTTATTGCTGTGTGATATTGATTTATAAACATTTTTGTTTCGCCCAAATAATATTTGATAATTTAGATCTTCATCGACCTTACAAATATTTACTTTTAATATCTCTTACAATAAACAATGGAAGAATATTTAAGTTCTCATCAACGTGCATAAACAAACGCATTCCATTGAACTGGCAAATGATTCACGAGATTAAAATCCAAATTCGTTTTCCTACGAAAAATAAAATTTATTTTGTGGAAAGGTCATGCAGACCAACGGCAGGATAAATTGAGCGAATGAGATGAACTATAAAATGAAAATCAATGAAACACCAGAATATCTTCACCTAGGTTAGGTCGTCGAAGTGCTGCATCAGAAGTGATGTTATTAATTTTTTGACTGGTCAGTAAAGAATAAAAGACACATATTTAAGGAGGCTATAGGTAGGCAAGCTTTATGAGTCTGTAGCTCTACCAATCAGCTATCTAGGAGTTTTAGATTTAGCTTTCTTGTAGTCTGGGTTACCACAAGTTCTGCTAAGTTTTTGTTCTTGCTTGGAAGTACAACTAGAATGTGGACCCAATCAACCATTTGATGTTATTCTTTTGAAATGTTCTTTTTATTGTAGAAATACATTTCTTCCAATTTTTAGGGTGACCGTTGAAAGTCAATAGGCATTTTTTTTCGAAAATTACTTTGCAAAAATGTGAAATTCATTAAAATATAGGTAATAACTGTAGGATTTATGAAACAACTACCATTATAGTAGTTATAGCCTGTAATGTATATTGAGTGTAAATATTACGTCTCTCTGTCGTTTGTCATTTGTTTTTTGGTTTTTGATTTTTGGTCCTTGATTGGTCCTTCTAGTAGAAATTTAATTACTTTTTTTTATATTTTTTCTTACATAATCTTTGTTTTCTTGTTTATTTATTTACGCATTCTACAGAGGAAAGGATGAGGTCAGGTAATGACCTTTCAGTTCGTATAGTGCCTCATATGTATCACAAACCTTGTGTTTCATATTTAAAAAATTGGAGCAATCCGGTTCATATTTTATCACACATTTTATAAAGTTATTTTTTGGTATTTTTTTATCTTCGGATCTTAGCAGCTAGACATAACAACCCTTTCAGTGTTTCCCCAACTGTGGTCGTAAGAGTGTGGAGTGTTGCAAAATAACAGTGAAAGCATGTCAAGAAAACAGTAATATTTGTTGTAGAAACGGTTTACATGCCATTGACGATGCTGACAGCGTGAATGCCTAATTCGGCCGTTGCGTACAGTTTAGGACCTCAGTTCGAAACATTTACCTAAATTAAATGAAAAATGTTTTTTATAAATGTTTGAGTTGATTAGTAAAACATTTAGTTGTTATTTATATTATAAAAATGTACTTGTTTATTTTTTTGTCATATGCATTGTGTATTGTCTTGTTATCTAGTCACTTCCATAACAAGACATAACAAAAAATGCAGGTGATGAAAAAGTAAGCAAGTAAATTTCTTAAAATAAAAATATCAATGTTCTGTGAATAAAAGTAAAAATAAGCTAAGGGAAGGAAAAGCTATTCAATCGAAAGATATTAGTTAAAGTGTGATTTATATAGGACATAGCTTTACCATGATAATTCATACTGTATTATACTAGAATAGAAAGAAATTCTTGCTCTATCATTGGCTTAACATTTACAACTGAATGGGCTAGTCATTACGTTTCCCTAGTTATTTAATCATATCCAGTCCTTTTCCATACATTAGCCAATCTTTTTTTTGAAAGCTTCTACACTTCCCGCCTCTACTATAATTGTATCAAGTGAGTTCCAATAGCTTAAAACTCTAATTGAGAAAATATCGCACTGCTCCTACTTCAAACCCACGGTTATACTTTTTACTTATGTCATCTACTGTAGTTCTTCTTTCATTAGTTGGTCTAAGCATGTCTTCAAACTTAATTCCACTTAATACTTTCACTATTTTAAACATTTCGATGAGGTCTGTTGTTGTTGTTGTTGTCGACCCCACCCCGACCTCGACATAGAGGATGGACAGGGCCCTCACGTCGGAGGATATAATCCCCACCCCAGCAGGTCAGACCATCAGAGGGATTCCGTCCAGAGGGATTCCGGGCTTGGTCTGTCCGCACATGCGGGCACGTAAAAAGATATGCCGTGTTGTGAGTGTGGTGCTGGCACATCGGACAGTTTGGTGTGGTATGAATGTTGGGTTCTATTTTATGTAGGTATTATTCTAGTCTGAGTGATTTGTTTGTTCTTAGCTGTGCCAGCGTTCTGCGCATGTTGTGTGGGAGGGTTTATACAGCGTTGTTGATATCGGGTGCTTGTCTGTTTAGGACTTTGTTTGGTTGTGTGCTGTTGGTGTAGTTGGACACTGCTTGCGTGTGTGTTTCTTGTGCTGTTTTATTGTTTGGTAAGTGGTGTGTTCTGGGATAGTTTCCATGTTGGTGGTATAGTTTATGAAGGTCTCCTCTCAGCCTTCATCTGTGCAGGGAGTAAAGCTTCAGTTACTTACCTTATCACAGTATGGCATGTGATTTAACCCATTAACCAACTTGGTGGCTCTTATTTCAACTGTTTCAAGCAAATCCACTTTCCTTGCTAAATAAGGACTCTGCGCCTGAACAAAAATAACCATGTGGGATCTTATATATAAAGAATAAACTTTAATAAAAATCTCCTTCGACATGTATTTGAAGGTGTTCTTCAAATTCCCTATTACTCTAGTAGCTCTCCCTGCAGCTGTTTTGCATTGCTCTGTCCATTTCAGGTTATCACATACTTTACCCCCTAAGCCTTTTTCACTCTCTACATCTCAAAGTGCTAGTCTGTTTCCACCTTCCTCCATGCAATATTTTTGATGTGCGTTACGTCTCCCTCATAGGTGTATTACTTTGCATGTTCTTGCATTGAGTGTCATTCCCCATTTCTTAGTCCATGCATTTAGCTTGCACATGTCGCTCTGTAACATATCAGGTGCACTTGATTTATTTACTCTGCGGTGATGAAGGTCAGTGAGGTTTGAATGGGCAGAATGTCGTTCAACAACATCTGGTGGCATTTGGAATCAGTGTGTGCTGTAAGCAGAACACAAATCTGTGGACAAAATTAGTTTACGAATACCAGAATTTAAAATAACTTCATGTTCCAGTTCAATATCTTGTGAATATTCATTTGTGGATTAAATAATCTAAAAAATAGTTTATTATCTCTCGATTTCGAGCTTTGTTTTTATTTACACTAGATATATTACAGATAACACAGTCATCAAAATAAGATCACAATATTTCTTGAAAAACATTTATTTAAAATATTAAAACGCCTTTTGAGTGCTGTTGTTTTAGAATCAATCCGATAGTTGATGGTCCAAACAATTTATGGAGTCTAAACAAGAAATTTTAGACTCTCTTCGGCGCTCAAAGCGTCTTTGAGTGAGAGAGACTGGTTATTCATCACAAACTTGACACCTTGTACTTAAAGGGCCTGCTTTTTCTTCGAGTCTTTAGTGTCATTAATATCATAACGCAATTCTACTCAACCTTCACAATCAACGTGAGAAATGTTCATTATCGTCTGACAGAATAGTCAAGGATAAAATGCTGAGAAGTTCAGTTTCTTCAAACCCATTGGACTGGAGCTCAGCCTAAGAAGATGTTTTCATAACTTATATCCACCGAAGATGGTCTATGTATGTGGTATATATTTTATGTATCTATGCAATGTAATTACGAAAACAGCGACTATTATTATTATACCATGTGGTAGAAATTGTTCCATAATGAGATTTCCACATATGGTTGTAATTTTTCTCTAATAATATACCCATTTGTGGTAAACACTGCTCTCTAATGAAATATCCACATGTGGTAAACATTTTTCTCTAGTGAAATATTTACGTGTAGTAGAAGTTGTTTTCTAATGAAATATCTACATGTGGTTGTAAATTTTCTTTAATAATATACTCACTTGTGGTAAACATTGCTCTCTAATGAAATACCCACATGTCTTAAACATTTTTCACTAGTAAAATATCTACATGTGGTAGAAATTGTTCTCTAATATCCACATAGGGTTTTGATTTTGCTCTGATATAATAAACCCACTTGTGGTAAACACTGCTCTCTAATGAAAAGTTTACATGTCTAAAAATTGTTCACCGATGAGATAGCCACATATGGTTGTATTTTTTTCTGTAATAATATACCTGAAAAGGATAGGCATTAGTAAGTTCCATGTGGTAGAAATTATTCTCTAATGAGATATCCACATATGGTTGTAGTTTTTCTTTAATACTATACACATTTGTGGAAAACATTTTTCTCTAATGAAATATCCACATGTGGTAAACATTTTTCTCTAGTGAAATATCTTAATGTGGTAGAAACTTTTCTATAATGAAATATCTACATGTGGTAGAAATTGTTCTCTAATGAGATAAAAACAAATCGTTGTGATTTTTCTCTAATACTATACCCACTTGTGGTAAACTGTTTTCTAATGAGATTTTCCCTTGGGGTGTGATTCTTCTCTAATGACATACCCACTTGTAGTAAACATTATTTTTAGGATATATTAAATAGTTCTTTGCGGTTGGGTTCAGTTCTTTTTTTCTTTCAAACGTGCAGCGCTCGGTTTTGAATAAATCGGGCTGTGACCAATTACAGGTCTATTTTATTGCGCCTTATCTTTCCTAAGTTTTGGAGAAGATTGTGGCAGGTGATGCTTCCGAATGGTCTGAGGGATGTTTACCAATCTGGTTTATAATCACTCCATAGCACATAAAATGTACTTTTATCAGTGTTTGACAGTGTTAGGATGGTTGCCAATGGAAGGGATGGGTCAATCTTAATTAATTTAGACTTTTCAGCTGTTTTCGACACTATCAATTATCAACTTCTGCTAAAATGTTTGGAGACCTATGATGGCGTTGCGGGTATTGCTCTTCGGTGGGTTGAATCATAATTTACTGAGATACACGTCAGTGCGTTTCAAAAAACAGTAACTAACCCTCGTCTTCTGAATTTCGGCGTTCCGAGGGGTTCGATTTTGGGACTCTTATTCTTTTTGGTCTATAATCTCCCACTTAGCAAGCTTATTAGGCACCTTGACTTAAACTTTCATATTTACGTAGATAGTAGATAAATATTTATTCCTTGTAATCTATCTTCAGATGAAAGTACATTTTACGAACAAATCAGGCCTACACCAAGATCACAAATTGGCTCTCAAATAATTTTCTTTAAATCAATCACAATAAAACGGAGGTGTTAAAGGTGGGGACCTGTAAAAGAGTTGAATCTATAACAGATAACTTCGACTCTTTATAAATAGCTGAACATTCTATTGGTTTCTCTAAGACAGTGAGCAGTTTGGATGTCGTGTTCGACTCATCACTAAAATTTGCCGAACATATGAACGGAACTGCAAGGGCATGCTTTGGTATACTTCATAATTATGGAAAAGTACGAAAGCATTTCGACACTGACAGTGTCAAAACTTTAAATCATGGTTGCGTTTACTTAAAATTAGATTATTGAACTTCGTAGCTTGATGACCTGCCTTTATCAGCTCTTAAGCCTTTACAAAAATTTCAAAACTTTGCTGCGCGTTTGGTTACTAGAAACTCTAATTTTTTCATATAAGCCCCGTACTCAGGAGTCTTCACTGGCTTCCTATTGTTACGCGTGTTAATCTTAAGATCTTAATGTTTGTATAAAAAAGTTTAAGCGGTATGGCCCTTAGCTATCTCCGAGATATTGATAAACTGCAATGCAGGTCTGATAAGTTAAGAAATCTTAACCCTGACTCTCTTGAAGTGGCCAGGACTAAGTTAAGAACAATTTGAGACCGGATATTTTCTTTAATTTGTCCAAAAATATGTAATCAGCTGCACTTTTGAATCGGAGGATCATCCTCATTTTACGAATTTCAGAGTAAATTAAAGAGACATCTCGTTAAAGGGGTTTTTAAGTGCGAAATACTCAGTGTTTTAACTGATGTTTAGTTTCATCCCTGTTTTCCCATCTGTGAAGGCTCTGGTGTTGTTCTTTTAAATTGCCTTGATAGCGCCCTGTCAGCTGTAAGCTTACTATTTGACCAGTTATTATTATTCTGTAATGAACTATCTACATGTGGTAGAATGTTCTCTAATGAGGTATTCACATAGGTTTGTAATTTTTCTCTAACAATATACTCACTTGTGGTAAAAAAAAATTTCTAATGAAATATCTACATGTGGTAGAAATTGTTCTCTAATGAGATATCCACATATGGTTATAATTTTTCTCTAACAATATACCCACTTGTTGTAAACATTGTTCTCTAATGAAATATCTGCATGTGGTAGAGATTGTTTTCTAAGGAGATATCCACACATGGTTGTAATTTATCCCTAATAATATACCAACATGTGTTATATATTATTTTCTAATAAAATATCTACATGTCGTAAAAAATGTTCTCTAATGAGATATCGAAATATGGTTGTAATTTTTTTTAATTATATACCCACTTGTAGTAAACATTGTTCTATAATGAAAATGCTACACGTGATGTAAATTTGTTCTCTAATGAGATATTCACATTTGGTTGTAACTATTCTCTAATAATATACCCACATGTTGTAAAAACTGTTCTCTAATGAAATATCTATATCCTAGTGGGCAACCAACGTCATTCCAACCATTGTTTGATAGTTTAACTGAGGTTTATTATCAACAAACCCAATACAATTGTTATTAAAATGTGAAGTTTGCAAAACCTTTGTCATTGGAACTGTTATTGAAGTAAACGTTGTATGCACATCTGATAATGTTGTTTAAACGTTATACAAACTTTCAATACAACCTTTACTCTAACCAACTTCAATAAAACGTTATATAGACATTTTTAAAACAACGTTGTTCCAACTAACCATTTGTAACGGGAAAGCCTTGGATCTTTGGCTTTGATTCTTTTGGGCCTCATAGATACTGAAGGGAAGTTGTATTTGAGTAATTTATTTTATGAAACATATATAATGAATAAAAGGTTTAACAGTTGATGGTCATGAAGCTCAGTTTGAGACTTCTTTTGTTGAGTTTTTCCTCAGATGAGTTTTCTTTCGTAGAGTTTTGGTGAAGCCATGAAGGAAAATATTCTTACACAGCAGAGAAACTCGAATGTTGCTAGTTAAGGATTCTGATAAAACAGTAATCAAGTGAAAATCTAATGATTGAGGTTTGTTGGAAGATATTGTTTCTCTCTTTGTTCTTGTGGAAATCAAAGATCTATTGGTCGACAATTGTCATTCTGAGATAATCCCGGAATGCCCAATCTCTCTTAATGCAAGGTGATTCTTAATTAATTCATGTCATTTTAGGACTGTGATATATACTGTCATGAAGTATCAACATTAAAATGCCCGTCGGGCTATTATAGAGTTTGTTCATAATGATAAATTCACCTGTGGTTGTTTTTTTTCTCTAGCAATATATTCACTTGTGGTAAACATTGTTCTCTAATGAGATATCTACATGAGGTAGAAATTGTTATCTAAAGCATTATCCAAATATTGTTATCATTTTTCTCTAATAATATACCCACATGTGGTAAACATTGTTCTCTAATAAAATATCTACATGTGGTAAAAATTGTTCTCTAATGAGATATCTACATAGGGTTGTGATTTTTCTCTAATAATATACCCACATGTGGTAAACATTGTTATCTAATGAATCATCTACATGCGTGTAAATTGTTATCTAAAGCGATATCAAAATATTGTTATAATGTTTCTCTAATAATATACCCACAATTGGTAAACATTATTATCTAATGACATATCTACATGTGGTAGAAATTGTTATCTAAAGCATTATCTAAATATTGTTATCATTTTTCTCTAATAACATTCCCACATGTGGTAAACATTATTCTCTAATGAAGTATCTACATGTGGTAGAAATTGTTCTCTAATGAGATAGCCACATAGGGTTTGTGATTTTCCTCTAATTATATACCTACATGGGGCAAAAATTGCTCTTTAATGAGATATACAATGTGGTAGAAATTGTTCTCTAATGAGATATCCAAATATAGTTAGAATTTTCTTTAATAATATACCCACATGTGGTAAACATTGTTATCTAATGAATCATCTACATGTGGTGTAAATTGTTCTTTAAAGCGATATCCAAATATTGATATAATTTTTCTCTTATAATATACCCATATGTGGTAAACATTGTTCTCTAATGAAATATCTACCTGTAGTAGAAATTATTCTCTAATGAGATAAACACATAGGGTTGTGATTTTTTCTACTAATACACCCACATGTGGTAAACATTGTTCTTGAATAAAATATCTACATGTGGTAAAAATTGTTCTCTAATGGGATATCCACATCGGGTTGTGATTTTCCTCTAATAATATACCTTTATGTGGCAAACATTACCCTTTAATGAGATATACCATGTGGTAGAAATTGTTCTCTAATGGGATATCCACACAGAGTTGTAATTTTTCTATAATAGTATATCTGTATGTGGTGAACATTGTTCTCTAATGAAATATCCACATGTGGTAGAATGTGTTCTTTAATGCGATATACACATATGGTTGTAATTTTCCCCTAATAATATACTCACTTGTTGTAAACATGTTCTCTAATAAAATAGCTACATCTATTAGAACAAATTATTCTTAAAACTAGTTTTATATCTATTTTGTACATAGATATAATATGTAACATTGGGAGATGTAAAATCAGGAAATTGCAACCTATTTAAAACTTTGCAGCAAGAACCTTTATTTCAGGAAAGAGCGGAGTGTTCATTTGGTCCACAATATCGCCAATGGTGGATAACACTTGGCAAAACTGCACTTTCATCGATGATTGGTCTACGTCGGCAAATATTAATTTCCACGGACCAAAAGGCAAATCATCACCATTTGGAGAAGAGTCCTTTGGTGTGAAATCCCACTGGCTGGCACCTACAAGGAGGACTCCAGCACTGGGGAAGACTGTGGAGAAGATCGCCGCGATGAGAACGCCAACGAGTTGGAATCATAAAGGGAGAAACTCCACGGGTATGATCCTACAGGAAGGGTTCCTGTTGCTCATTTATTCTCAGGAACATCGAATTCAATTACAAAAATTCACTTTTAACGTACAAATAACTTCACATTATTACTCCAGCGTACTTAAGAAAAAATCATCATATTTTAAACAGTTCGAGAAACCATCAATCGAAAATGAAAATTTACGGAAAATTATGATTTTCAAAGATGCCTTCGGACAACGATTTTACAAAACCTACTACCAAGGGTTGCAAAATATTGGATAGCTCAAAAAACATTTTGTTCGAATCATTTTTCGGCAGCAAGTTGTAGTGACTTTCTTTAAGTTTTTATTTTTCATTTTACTCTTAATTTTATTTAAATTTTCATGTTTCAATTTCTTTTAAAGTTAAAACACTTCTGAGTGTTACAGATGGTAACATGAAGACGTTACTATTTAGCCCAGTCATTCCCAAGGGAGAAATTTGATCTTTAGTTCATAAAAAGGAATTTCCGGCTTAGCTTTCTAAACGTAAAATCAAGGCAACTTTTCGTATCAGTAATGTTGACTAACTCCATAATATCACTTGATTATTGTAGTCAAAACTCTAAATTGAAGTTTTTTGAAATACTTAGGTGGGGCATAGTCAGTGCCGGATTAAAGCTCTGCTGGCCCTAAGGTACATTTTGACAAGTAGCCTAAAATACAGAATTATTTGTGTTCATCCCTCATCCACAAAAGGAAAACGAGTTTAATTTAACAACAATACAAAAATTATTCAACAATTTAAAACAAAAAATACGTTTGATAGTAATTACTATATGTATAGCCCATATGGCTATTTTCATAGCTAGATTATAGCTTTGCCAACTTTCGTTAGTTTGAATTCGTCAATTAGTTTCTCTATTCTGTTTTATGGAGCACACCATTTTCAAAGCACAGACATGCCAGTATGCCAAGATGTTGTTGACTCATCATTGATCGTTTAACATATTTAATTATTTTCAGTTGCAAGAAAGAGCGTTCCCTTGAGCAAATTGTAGCCATTAGATGTGAGTGAATTCAGACTTATTTCCGAGTTTGGAAATGTATGATAAACACCAGTAGTATGCCGCGCATGAAATTAAATTATGGTGCCTTTAAACAAGCATATACATTGAAGAAATTCTGGTAGGAAAAAAAGACACAGGTCCTTCGAACAAACTCCAACTAGTCCTGTAATAGCAACATCGATATCTTCACCAGTTTCTGTAGCACTATGGAATATGCATCAACACGCTTTTGTAGTGCACTCTTCAGTTGATCGATGATGGTTTAAAAGCCATTGCCTTTAAGTTTGTACTGGTCTGGCATCTCTTCCACATCATCTGTAGCAGTTCCATCACTGAAATGCTTATTACGCCTAGGTACTCGTCAACTTTCAGCTTTGTGTGTGCTGCCACCACGAACATCACCTGAATGCTGCTCATAATAGTTAAACTTCTCTCGGCATCCATCCAAGGTTTCATCCAAGCCCTTCAACAGATCAAAAAATAGTGTTAACTCGACGGTGAAAGTATGCATCAACTTTCGACAGCAATATGTTATTCCAAAAGGTACACATTACGGCAAATGCAATGTGGTTTTCCAATGAAACTGCTTTATTGCGTGTGCTGCTGTTCTGATTAGTAGCCTCGGAGATCTCCTGAATAGAACTTTGAACGGATGGCACCCCCTGAAAACTGCTTGTATGGCAACAGCTCAAGGAGGTAACCGATAGATATTTGAACAAGGCATTTCGAGGGCCATTTCACAATTTCACAATTTCGGATCCAATCCGAAAAAACAGAAAAGTACGGGACGAAGTATACTTCCAAACGTTTTTCAAAGATTGAAAAGCCACCCTTGATACAACTCCAAAATACCAACAAACAAAGTTATTGTTTAGAAGCTAGCAGAAGACATAAAAAACAAATAACGATCTTAGAACAAAAATATTTTATTCTATACAACGAGCATTACAATCATTATCATTTTTATTAAGAATTCATAAATAATAATAGTAATTATGACCAAACATTTGATAAAAACAAAGTACTAAAAATTTTATTTAAGTTTTATTTATTTGAGCAATCTTTGTTGTTGAATAATACTTGTCGCTGATTGGTGGGTTATAAATCCAATCCGACTAACACGGTTAGACTGCGGTTCGATCCCATGTCTTAATTCTGCAAAAAGAATAGAAGCCGCCATTTGTATTCAATCCTAATTCAATCCAGGTTGTAAGAGAACAGCCTTCAGGCTGCTCTTCACAATGGGTCATCAGGATACCAACGATATGTTGATACTGCAAAAAATCCTGACAAGCGCTGCAATAATTTAAAAAATATCATACTGCTTCAACGCAACAATCCACAGCTGACTGACCAACTAGATTCAACGATTGGCTAGCGCAAGGAATATAGTCTATTAAACTGTTGTTATTTTTCAAGCTTTGCTGCATGCATATGCATTTGCTGGCATTGTCATATGGTTGACCTAATCTAACAAATTATATGCGTTATTTTGATCATAAAACTGTTTGTTGAATAAATTAATAAAGCAAATTAGTAAAACTAATGTGAACACATGGTAACATAAGTACGCATACATTGTTTTCCAAATCAAAAGAAAATTATTTTTTTCGCATATTTCACCACTGCAAATGTAGCTAAACATTATGATTTTTTTTTCTTATGTACACGTTTTTAATTAACCATACTAAACCTTGTAAACATATAAAAAAAACAAAAAGCTCAACTTCTTTTGCAAAACGATGACTTTCTCTAACTTTGTCATTTCACTGATGATGCCAAAAAGAGGTAAACATACATCATGGATTTAACCCAATATTATTTAAACCCAAATAACAATTTAACATGTAATCCTGTATTCTACTTTTCCGTTTTATGAGTTTGGCGCCATAGCTAAGCAACTAAATCTTTTTCAAGCTAGAGCACTCAGTTTATGTATGTCTACTGATGTGTTTGTGGCCTGGACTTATGGCTAGCCCTAAGGCATATGCCTTGTTTGTCTAATGGTTAATCGCACTGGGTATGGTCTAAAAGGTGATACAGTAAGTTCCCATTAAGTCATTACAAGAGTATAATTACAGCTATTAGATCACTATTAGAAGCTGATGAATAAGCTTCACTTTTTAAAGCTGAATATGAGATCACATTTTTGAAGCTCAAGAATTAGTATCACTTTTTAAAGCTGAAGAATGAGGGGGCTACTGGCCCGATGGTCGAACCTTTTGGGCGGGGGCTGAACCCGCCGACGTCTGGGCCCCATGGATGGAGGGCGATGAATGGGAGTTCAATCTTGGAGCTGAAGTATGAGCATTCATTTTTGAAGCTGAAAAGTGAAAGTCAATTTTTGAAATTGAAGATTGAACATCACTTTTTGAAGCTGAAGGCTGAGCATCATTTTTTGAAGATGAAGATTAAGGAACCTTTTTTGAAGCTGAGAAATGAGCATTACTATCTGAAGCCGAAGAATGAGCATAATTTTTTGAAGTTGAAGAATGGGCATCATCTTTTGAAGTTGAAGAATGGGCATATCTTCTTCAACCTGAAGAATAATAAACATAACCC
Organism: Archaeomysis grebnitzkii; assembly: GCA_031471125.1. NCBI lineage: Eukaryota > Metazoa > Arthropoda > Malacostraca > Mysida > Mysidae > Archaeomysis > Archaeomysis grebnitzkii. The sequence goes on along the minus strand of JARUHE010121672.1, from coordinate 496 downwards.
TTTGAAGCTGAAGAATTAACACTACTTTTAAAATGAAAAAAAAAACACTTTTTGAAGCTGAAGAATGAAAATCACTTTTAAAAACTGCAGAATGAGCATACATTTTTGAAGCTTTACAATGAGTATAATTTTTTAAAGATGCAGTATTAGCCTAACTTTTTTGAAGTTGAAGAATGAGTATCAATTTTTATAGCTGAAGAATGAGCATCATTTTTGACGCTGAAGAACAAGAATACCCATAGGCAAAATTAACAACAAAACAAACTCCTCTTAGAAAACATCTGAGACATTGTCAAACAAAGACACACAATCCGATAACAGAACCACCAAAACCCACATATCAACATACTCAACATTACAATAGACAAACTCATACAAAAACACAAACAGGAAATATGGAAAGAACATCTGTCAACGGTCTTGGCCACGTTGAAACACCGCTTCCCGTATGATCAGCGAAGTTAAGCAACGTTGGGTCTGGTTAGTACTTGGATGG
>JARUHE010121562.1:0-14621 GCA_031471125.1 Archaeomysis grebnitzkii | reverse complement strand
ATTATTTATTGTTATTTGTTCATCTTTGGAATTAAAATTTATAAAATGAAACATGATAAATATATCGACAAAAGCACAAGTGAGGTAAACTCCACATTATTTTAATATGGATTACCTCACTTGTGTTATTGAGGGTCCAAATAAACCCTGAAAGGATTGTTTATTTTCAGGTTTATTGTTCGGTGGAATTAAGTAAAGTTTCGTAGGTACTTAAAATTCATTTATTCATCCTCATAAGTTGGGCAAAATATTATTTGTGTAATATATAAAATTTATTTTCCAACTTTCATCATTGTTTATTACTTTATTAATATTATATTCATTGTTTATTATTTTATTATTATTATAATCATTGTTTATTATTTTATTATTATTATAATCATTGTTTAATATTACTATTATTATTATATGCATTGTTTATTATTTCATTATTATTATATTCATTGTTTATTATTACTATTATTATTATATTCACTGTTTATTATTTTATTATTATTATATTCATTGTTTATTATTACTATTATTATTATATTCACTGTTTATTATTTTATTGTTATTATATTCATTGTTTATTATTACTATTATTATTATGCTCATTGTTTATAATAATATTATTTTTTATCAGTTTTATATCGATTGTTTATTACAATAATATCTATTATTATTATGTACTATTATTTTTATTTTATTGTTTATTATAAAGTTATGTATTATTCTTTATATTTCGATTGTACGATGTTTGTTATTCTTCTAGTATCGATATTTTATTAGTATTACTAATTTTATTTTATTATTTGTGTCGATGTTTCATTATTATTACCATTTTTATATTATTATTTGTATCGATGTTTTATTATTATTACCATTTTTTATATTATTATTTGTATCGATGTTTTATTATTATTACAATTTTTTATATTATTATTTGTATCGATGTTTCATTATTATTACCATTTTTTATATTATTATTTGTATCGATGTTTCATTATTATTACCATTTTTTATATTATTATTTATATCGATGTTTCATTATTATTACCATTTTTTATATTGTTATTTGTATCGATGTTTTATTATTATTACCATTTAATATTATTATATTATATTAATGCTAACAAAAGTTAGTCAATTAATGATGCCAATGTTGACTAGACTAGACGTAAGAAATTAGTCAGTTTTTCCAGTGTAATAAAACCTGTGTAGTTACAAAATATGAATAATAAATAGAAATATGTAAATATGACAACTGAAAAGAAACAAAACTCATTAGTAAACTAACTCAAATATGTTGTATATGCCTTTATTTTATGCTTTACCTTTATGCCGTATGCCTTATAATGCCTTATTATTAGTAAACTAAATTAAATAGGTTGTATATGCCTTAATTTTTGCTTTATCTTTATGCCGTATGCCTTATAATGCCTTATTATTTGTAAACTAAATTAAATAGGTTGTATATGCCTTATTTTATGCTTTACCTTTATGCCGTATGCCTTATTATTAGTAAACTAAATTAAATAGGTTGTATATACCTTATGTTATGCCTTACATTAATGATGTATGCCTTAGTGCTTTAATGTCTTATAATACCTTAGTGCAGTGGTTTTCAACTGGTGGTCCATGGACCACTAGTGGTCCATGATGACTTTCTGGGTGGTTCACGGGACTTCCACTATATTTAGTAATTAAATAAAAATAAAAATAAATCCTTAAAAAAGCCAAAAAACAACAAAAAATCCCCAAAATTAATACAAATCCTTAAAAAAGCATCAAAATTGAGCTAGTGATCCATGGCCTGAAACGAGGTCAGAGCCACTGTCTTAGTGTATAAATAAAATAAATTTAATAGTTTGTATAATGTATATGTCTTATGTTATGAATTACCTTAATGCCTTATAATGCCTTAATTTAGTCGTAAATAAATTAAATATGTTGTATATGCCTTAATGATGAAGTTCAACGATTTGTTGGAAATATTTGTTGGATGTATCTTGTATTTTGAGAGACATAGAGTCAGCTGTTCGTCTATACCATTGCATGATGTGGTAAGTTTATTTACTGACGTTGGTGAAAAGACACTTACCTTTACAAACAAACAAGAGACATAAAGCTTAAAAGTCAACCAAAATTAAATATAGGTTTTTGGCAATTACACTCTGCAGAAGAGTTGGGCCGAGCGGGTACGAAGACCGCCTGTAGGTTCATGTTGCATAAGAAATCTCATTATCATTGATTCGAATCCACTATAAGATATTGCATTGGCATTTGAACGTGGGTGTACTCCAAAAAAAATCTCACATGCTAAGCTTAACCCGGCTTGAAGGACGCGTCATATGTCGGCTGCGTATCATTAGGGTACACATCGTTTAATGTGGGTAGTAGATTGAGGTTGATTTGTGAAGCGGAAGAGAGTTCGGTCAAGTTTAATTAGACCCGCTTTATAAAATCCATAACTATTATTACTATTAAATGTCTATTTATAAGATGTTTTGAAAACTTCTTCAAGTTATTGTTTCATTCAACAAAAGCAAATAAAAAGCTCAAAATAAATTCAAACATTTAAACAAAAGAAAAATCAAAATATTCAATTTTTCCCCAAATTATAAAATTGAGTTAACAACATTGCACAAAACTTGAAAAAGATGCGACAAAATAGACTTCGAAAATATTTGACTAATAAATGAAAACGTTTAGTTTTCACGAATTTATTTATTTATTTATTTATTTATTTTGTTACTAGCAAAAGATCATTTTTAAAAGTGGGAAAATTTTATAAATGTAGAACAGTGGAATACATTTTTGTGCGAAATTACTCCTCGAATATACAACGATACTGAAAATATTTTGTCTTCAATGAAAGCAATTTATCATTTTGCAATTTTTGATAAATTTATGCACAACTAAATTGACTTTTCGTGTTTGTCTCGTGCAAGTTTTTTTATTTTTTTCACTTTTGTCTAAAATAAATTTTGGAATTTTAACAATTTTATTATTAGTTTAACTTAATAGTTTTTTGTTCTTTAATTCAATTTTATGAAAACATATTTTTGTATTTGACTCAATTTCGTTGGTTTGTTTGAAGTTTTTTTTTGTATACAAGCTCAGGCATTGTTCTTACATTGTATGAAAGTGTTTAACACTTGTTTAAGTACAGTGTGAAATAGTTCGTAGATTTCCCTCGCCCTTGCAGAAGACATGGACATCACCAACACCTTCACTCACCTTACAACATTAGAAAACACAATAATCACAGGTGACATAAATGCTCACTCATCACATTGGCACTCCCCCACAGACGACCACAGAGGATCCCTCATAGCCAACATACTCCTAAACTCAACACACACAATAGCATAACAAGAAATTTGAACCGTTCTGTTCGTGGATTACTAGTTTTGATTGTTAATAAATGAGACAAAAAGAGTTGTGATACAAAGTTTATTACAAACAGGTTTCTGTAAAACAGAAACAATAAATAATTATCAAAAATACCTAACATAATTTCTTGGTATAATTAACTACACCTCGTTTTAGCATTTATGTAATCTTCCTAAAATATAATTAAGTTCTATATGATAACTAAAAATTAAACAATTTATCTAACCCACCACGGTTGTTCTCTTTTGGTCGTGGTCTCATTTATAACCTCATCTACATTGTGCCAAAATACTCAAATTCAATTTCTTCTCAAAGTAAGACACATTCTGCCAACAGTGAAAATAATGAATAACATGTCAAATAAAAACTCTCATGCAGCATATATTGCTTCAATAAACTAAAACAAATACCCTTACGTACCTCTTTTCTTTAAATATTCTACCACTGTGTAACTGTAGCTCACCAAAGTAATCATTGATATACCTACAACCTCATATCCAAGATACAGGCACCACATTAATTCCATAGGACATTTAAATCCTTGTAATGGACTTAACACTTACCTTGCAAGTTGCGAAAGCTGGGTCCACTATCCATATCATTTTGTCAAAATTGTTTTCTCAGAAATATAATTTTAACAAATTAAATCCAACGAAATGTCTCAACTTTATTCCTCAGAAATTGAAACTCCAGAAATGTCATTCTCAGAACTATTTTAATGAATTGTTTTCTGTGAAATATATATTTGGCAAAATATAATTTGAGCAAAATTGCATCTGTAGAAATATTATGTGAATGTATATTTCGAAAAAAAAACAATTTGTTAACGTAATATTTCTAAGGAACCAATTCTTTAAAATGATATTTCTCAAGATTCAACTCTGAAAAATCAATTTCAAGAGCATGCGCCTGCGTTGTGATTCAATGCTTTTGAATATTTGAATTCCGTGTAAATTAACGTTATCTCATCCAACCTTTTCTTGGCTTAATCAACTTTTCTAGATTGAATCCATTTTTATCGAGTGTTCCGTTAGGAAAGAGCTCTATACCCTATAGGTTTTATTTTTCCATCGTCATTGGCAATGTCTTCATATTTATGGAGTTATAGCCAAAAAACTGGGTTTGTGGAAATACCTAATTTTCACCTAAAAATTAAAGTTTTTAATTTATTTAAAGAGTTATAGAAAAATTTATTGAAGAAACCAATACGATCAAAAGAGTAATAACCAAAAAACCCTCAATTTTGAACTCTAAAAAATTTCAGCAAAAGTATAAAGTATTTTATTTGAAGTATTACAGAAAATTTTATTGAACAAAAGTTGTTTATAATGACCATCCAACAAACATTACCAGGAATAATCTTTTTCATAAAATAAATATTTATTGAATTATAGCACGCAAAATTGTAGGTCACCTATGGCTAGTTCATTGACATTTATGATTTGGACTGGAAAATATTTTTTTATTGCTTTTATTTATGCATCAATTTTTTTTGATTAACTGATGTTTTCTCACTTTGTAACACCATTTTTGTTTGACATTTGTGGAGATAAAATTTATTTCAAGTTACTGAATGAATGGTCACGAGACATTTGAACCGTTCGGTTCGTGGATTACTAATTATAAGCCAAATATGACAGATTGCCAACAGAAAAAATCATCCAAGTGTCAATTTGAAGATACAAAAACACTGAAAGTAATTAGATGCTACAGTTCATCCGAAAGTTCCATTGAAGAAGAAACTCATGGTAGTTTCAGCTTGAGCTTTGCAAAATGTTTTACTTGAAGAAAAGAAGAGAGGCACAAATGGAACAATTGATAGGCACAAGTACAACACTTGCAGAAAACAATAAAGATGAAGAACTCCAACTTAACTATCTATTTTGATCACATCTCTAAAGTAATAAATAAAAAATAAAAATCATTTTCAAAGTTGGATTGCAAATCGAAATGAATATGATGTTCTAGCAGCAATGACTTGAACATATTTAGCAATCCTTTCATCGTTTGTTGAAAGTTAATGAATATTCAGTGTAGCAGGAAACATATGTTATATATTCCCAACAGAAACAGATGTACAGGTGAAAGTAGAGAAATGTTTATATTTCTGCATATTAATTTGAGAGTATTAGGCTTAAAGTATGATTGAATTTGAATTATTTCTACTTATTGGTGATTTTTCTTCACCAAGTAAATAGTTCATCCAGCCACCATATTATTGTTATGGTAGGTATAGTGTTGCAAAAAATGTTTTTTCGTCAGTGTTTTTTTTTGCATGATATATATATATATCTATGTTTTTAGACTTATGACTTTTGGTTGTAATGCCCTACCTTTCAATATAGCATATTTTTTTAGAGCTTATGAAGCAGTGTTTGATATAAAAGTCAAGTTTTATGTCCTAGTGGCTTTAATCATACCATTATCTAATTGCATTGTTTTGCTTCAGATTTACAATGATCGTGAAATCCAAACTGCAAGGCTGGAGTTGCTGTACAACACCAACATGGTTGACTTTGCCATTGACATCTACGCAAAACTTTATGGCGGCGATGATATTCCCGCCGATTTGAAGGATCGCAGGGAAAAAGTTTTGGAAGAATATCAGCTACGCAAAGTGAGTTTTACTTCTTTTAATTTTGATCAATTTTAGTTTTCACTACAAACTTTTTTTTAAATAAATTATTTGTTGATTTATTGTTCATGCAAAATGTTGGTTGGATAAGGGTGATTTATGTAAGTTTTCGATTTTATAGTAATTCAGCAGCACTTAATTTAATACCTTTTAAAATTGATTCTTGTACCATCTGAGAAAAAACTTATCCCTATAAATTCATCAAATACATAGAATACTATTACAAATGGTTGTTAAGCTGTTGAATACATAGCATCTTTTCATTAACTTTAAATATTTTAGAGACCAAATTTTTAATTTATTTTGTTAAACCTTTCACTAAAACTTGATGGCTGTTGACATTTTTTGAAGTTCACTATCTCAATTCACCGTCCATGCCACCCAGTTGGTCCCAATAGTTCTGACTGTTGCTATTAATTTATTGTTTGACTCCCTTTCGCATCACATTTTATCACTCCGTGATGATGAAAATCTCAATTATGTTGTTTATTTTGACAGGTTGAAATTTTGCCCATATCTGACATTTTCATGAATGAAGATGTACAAGCTCAGCTTGATGCCTCCCGTGACTGCAAAGCTCTGATCACTTATCTCACAACTGAGCATGGATTCAACCTAGAAATGTTGGACATCATCTACACATATGCCAAGTTCCAATACGAGTGTGGCAACTATGACGGATGTTTCACATATCTCTACTTGTACAGAGGATTGGTACCAACCACAGATAAGAGATACATGAGCAGTCTCTGGGGTATCTTGGCCACTGATATTCTCAACCAGTCTTGGGAAAATGCTTTGGAGGACATCAACCGGCTGAAGGAAATCATCGATTCCGGTGCATCGACTACACCTCTGCATGCCTTGCAACAACGCACCTGGCTCATCCACTGGTCGTTGTTTGTCTTCTTCAACCACAACAAGGGTCGAGACTTGATCATTGAGATGTTCCTGTATCAGATGCAGTACTTGAACGCCATCCAGACAACCTGTCCGCATATATTGCGTTATTTGGCTGCTGCGGTCATTGTCGTCAAGGCAAATCGCAAGCAGTATATGAGGGTGAGTTCAGTTTTGTTTCCTCTTATTGTATATGTATACAGGGTTCTAGTGAAACATGTTCTTCAAATAAATATTCTTCTTTGGATTATCAAATAGTTAGTAAAGTAATGGTGCCTACATATCTACACAGATGTATGTGTTCACCTTGAAGGAGTAAAGGTTTTCAGACAAAGCTGAGATAAATTAAAATATACTCATTATGTTTACATTTTGTTATTCTTTAAATTGTATGTAAACAGAAAATCGTTAATGATTATTCAAAGTAATGCAATGCTGTTTTTGAAGTATAAAAACGTTGTTTGAATGTCAAAAAAATCAAGTTTTAACTATTTATTTATTTTAAATTTTCCATCTAGTTTTATTGGGGTGCCAATGAACAAATACTCTTTTAAAATTAATATAGCTACGTCAATCCGTCATCAATATCAGTGTTTCACATACATAGTGTAGTTAGAATTGAATGTAGCATATTTTGTTTCTGATTTTGTAGTTTTATGTCGAGCATGCGTAGTGAAGCTCTACATAGGCGTAGCAATTTCAATCTCGTCGTCAGTGTTAGACAATGAATTAAATGCTTGTATAAACAGCGCTCTTTGCCATTGTAGCTAATGTGCTGTATAATATTCTATAATAATAAAATAAATAATGCTTGTATATCATCTACACTTTTAAAAATGTATTTCATATAAGCTTGTTTATTAGTTTCAATATATTAATAGACCTTTTTATTTAATTTAATTACTTGGTATCTATATTTTGTCATTAAATCAACTTGGAAATTTTTTCTCTTATTTTAGTTTGATTTATGCATCCATGAATTAGAAATTAAGTATACATAAATAGTCCCTAAAGTGAATTTTTGATTAAATGATGTTTTATTACTTTGTAGTTTGTAACACCTTTTTTGATTGAAATTTCTGATTGTGGAGATGGAAAATATTTCTGATACCTATTGATACCCTATTACAATCGACATACTTGAGTCAGTTTGTCGTAGGCAAATGTTAAAGGTTTTCATTTTTTATTTCAGTTTTTTTTTATTGAACAAAGCTCATAGGTATTGAGCTAAATAATAACTTTACTTAAATTCTATATATTATATTTTTTTTGTGAAAAATGATGTTTTATAGCTGAAATAAACTATTTTTATAAGAGGTGAAGGTAAATATTGAAGTTTTTTTTAGTTTACAATTTTTCTTGAATAATAACGTTTCTATAGAATTCAACCCCCCACCCCAACACGCCCCTCTCCAAGGATGATGATTTTTAATGAACTTGAATAAGAGGTGAAGACGAAATTTAAAATTTTGTTATAAGTTCAATTAATCTATCATTGAGGTTTTTGTCTTTTACTGAAATTATTTGTTACCTCTGGTTGATGGATGCCTATTATATCCAATTTTTTTCTTTTTATTTCTGCATCAATGGATTAGAAATGAAGTATACATAACTAGTGATTTGTTTGATTAAAAATGTTTTCTCAAAAATAGAAATATTTTAATAATTTTTTTTAAGTTGCCAAATGAATGGTCACGAGATATTTCAAATATTCGGTTCTTGGATTACTAGTTTTATAGAGTAAAAACTAAAAGCTATAGATAACCTTTGTTTAAATTCAGCCTTATGCACCTTCATGCGTGCTCCGTTCAAGGGACTTGCAGCTTTTGAAGGTTCCAAGGGTACATCTGAACCTTGTAAAAAGAGCACTCTCATATGCCACTCCAGTCATCTGGAATGAACTCCCTCTAGAATTGAAATCTATGCCCATGTTGTCCAATTTAAAAAAATACTTAAACTCATCTTCTTCACAAAGCATTTAATCAAGTATTTTGTTCATTTTTGTAAAACGCAACTGATAAATTATATTTATTTGTGCACTATCAAAACACTATTGTATTATTGTAATTACATTTCAATAAAATGATAGTTGTTTTAATTCTCATAGGTATGGGAAATATTTAAATGATTTAAGATAGCCATCCAGTAGATACCTTGGTAAAATCAACGTGTAAGTCAGTCTATCATATACATCTTTGGTTTTACTGAGACATTTGTCTGTTATGGTTTATGGATATCAGCTCTAACTCGAGTATTTGGTTTGTTTGTTTTGTTTAATTTTTAAATAGACCTTTATTAAACTTAATTATTTGAAACAGGATTTGGTTAGAGTAATCCAGCAAGAAAGCTACACATACAAGGACCCAATAACAGAATTTCTGGCTCATCTTTATGTAGATTTTGACTTCGAAGCTGCACAAGAAAAACTGAAACAATGTGCCATTGTCATAGGCAATGATTTCTTCTTGGTTGCCTGCCTTGAAGACTTTATAGAAAATGCAAGGTTGATGATCTTTGAACTGTTCTGCAGAATTCACCAGTGCATCCGTATTGAGTAAGTAACTTTGAACTTTATGATTTTGGTATTATAGTGAGATTTTGAAACTTATTTAAGATTGAATATGTATTATTTCCATCATTCATTATTGTTTTCTATTTCTACATTAAATATGAAAATATTTTTTAACAGTATGTTGGCTGAGAAATTGAATATGTCACCAACTGAAGCAGAAAAGTGGAGTGTCAACCTGATTCGTCAAGCAAAGCTCGATGCTAAAATTGATTCGAAATTAGGACATGTTGTCATGGAAACTCAGGCCTTATCTCCATACCAGCAGTTGATTGACAAGACCAAGTCGCTAAGCTTCCGCACTCAAGTCCTTTTGGTGAATGCCGAGAAGAAAGTTAATGCTAGAAATAGTGTAGATCTGGTGTTCTAATAAACATATGCTCCATATTTAGTTTTTCTAATTGTATATTAATTTATACTTCTAATTAAGTATAATGAACTATAAACTTTGAAATCTAACAAGCACTTGATACTTGATTACTTTTATTTTATCTAAATGACGGAATTGCATATTTAAATTCCATCGATCCTTTGTAATAACTTTATTTTTATATATTTGTACAATGGTGTGTTTGGTGATGATTGTTTTAAAATTGGTTTAATGTTTTTTGTTAATTTATATATTGTATAGTTTATGAAAATATAAATGCAATATTGAGATTCACAAAACCACATTAATTTCTCAAAGCTAATAAGGCTCTACTTTTTGTAGTAATTTTATTGCATAAAATGATCTTGAAATATTTAAAACACCAAAATAAAAATGTTTTGAGTGACATTCCGGAAAAAATTAGTTATAATTTTTTGTGTTTACAAAAATTTAAGATTTAAATGTTTATAAACAGATGATATATTAGAATGTTATGATTTGAAAAACTTGATCTGTACATCTTGAAAATTTGTTGTTTTCTAGACAAAATAAAGCTAAAATTTGATTGGTTTCCCAATTATAAAGACCTACTTTAATATTACTTGAATCTAAACAATATTTCGTACAAAGTGTTTTCAAGTTCTGATTAATCAAGAGTGAAAAATAACTTATCTCCATCCTGAGTAGTGTGCCGGGCATTAGTCCACGTTCTATTTGTTCAATTCATCCTGAGCAGTTGAAGATTTTGACACCAACAATTATATAGCCAATATGTTTTAAACTTCTAGATGAAGTTGTAAATTAAACACTATAGGCCTAGACAAAATCAATATATGACACAAAAACACCTCGGGAACAGCAGTAGAAATACTAACACATGGAAAATAGCAAAAACCATCCCCATCCTACAGCTCAATCTCCCTCCTATCTCCGGTTGCAGTGCGTGCAGCGCTGGGTATTGGCCCCTTTATTTATATAATCAATCAATCAATCCGGTTGCAGTGCTGGGCATTGGCCCTTTTATTTATATAATCGATCAATCCTTCCTATTTCAAATTGGAAATATGTTGGAACAAATTCTCCCATGGATAACATCAAACACTCCTCTCTCCAATCAGACAACAACAGCAATTCATAAAATAAATAACCATAACCACAGGATTTAATCAAAAGTAACCTGTAGGAAACTTTGAACATCGTACACTTGCACAAACTGATCGAGAAACTACACACCACCCTCAAATTCATAGTCCACTACACCAAAGGCAGGAAACAAAGCATTTAATTCAATAAACTTAATTCCCCACATTGACTTATAAAAACCGACGTCTCCTAAGGGGGGTTCCTATTGTCCACTTTATTCAACATTTAGATGCCAAGTCCCCACTTTCCACCCAATCACCTATGCAGAAGACATCACTGTTCTATCCTCTACAGCAGAAACAAGCATTTCCATACCTCCATTAAATACACATCTGGACAACAGACTAACTGGCCCTGAATGCGAACAAAACCACCACACTTCACCTTCAACCCAACAGAATACAGTAACACATTAATTCTACACACAAACAACACCAAACTCACATTAAATATACTGCCAGCCCTCACCACAACACTGGAAAAAACGAAGAAACTAATCACAAAATACAACCCATCATAGAATATGCAAACACTCTGGGTCACCCATCACATCAACTACAAACCATTCAAAACAGTCACATGCTGTACACTAGACCCTAATACACAACGCCTACATGAAGGGACAAAAATATACTCATACTCCACACAAACTACGACACAACCCCGTAACACCAAAAAATAAAATGCAAGAAGCTCATACACACACACACACAGTTACAAAATACACTACTAAACAAACAAGCATCTAACATCAACAAACCCTCCCACACAACATGCTCAAAAAAATAAACCCCCTCGAATACAATGCCTTTACAAAGTAGCCCCCGATACACTGCCCCAAACTGCCCCCTGTGCCCAGGAGGCACTCTGGACGGATCCAATGAGAGTGGCGGTGTTGCTTGCTCAATGGTCGGACCTGGTGGGGACTAGATCCTTCGACGTAAGGGTTGAGGACGAGGTGGGTCGACAATAACGATAACAAAAAAATAAAAGCTGTGGGGTGAACAGAATGCTAGGTTGCTCACCAACGCAATTTCCCTTGGACTATAGACCAATATCTATTACACCTGTACTTTCAAAAGTTTTATAAAAAAACTAATTGTATTGTTAGTATGAAGAGTACCTTCCCTAAGACGCAGTTTGATTCCAAAAAGGTCTCCGTACCCCTGATGCTTTACTTGTATTAAGTCTTTACCTGCAACTCTTTTTGGATAATTGTGCTGAATCACAAGGGTCATCTCTCTTGATTTCAGCTCTGCCTTTGATTTAGTTAACCACAAGGGCTTGCTGTACAAATTGAAACGTATGGGTCTGGGAGGACCTGTTTAAAATATATTTAAGGAATTTTTATCTGACCGAAAACAACATGTTTCGGTTGATGGGGCATTCAGTAGTTTTCAGTCTGTAGCTTCTAGAGTCCCACATAGCAGTGTTTTGGGTTCACTATTAGTTATTATGTTAACACCTGATTTTTCTGAACCTACACAATTATTATTGCTGACAAGTGAAAGATTAAATAAGAAAGTGAATATTTTTATTTCAATAAAATTTATCATTTAAAGAGAATAAAGAAAATGTTTTTAATTTTATTAAGAAACAATAAAAACCAATTGTTTATTTTAATAAAATGGATATTTTTAACTATTATTCTTGTCAAGTGGGCAAGCTGATTTTAGTATGGATGTAGCGGTCCGTGTTCCTGCTAACGATCATTTTTAGTTTAATTTAAATTTAATTGTAAGGTAATTTTTAGTCATTTCCTATCAGCATTTGTTTTGCTTTGGGTGCATAGCATTTGGCTCTTCCAGAGCGAAACTTCTGTTTGTTCCAGAATTTGAAATAAAATTATGGAAAACATTTTGTTAATGTCCGTGGCAATTTCTTATGAGTTCTTTTATAAAATCTTTTATGGCATTTTGTAAAGGATTATCCCTGTCCTACAAGTTCTTCCTCGGGAAGTTGAGATTTGTCTAAAACCCGTGGAGTAATCCGGGTTTTGGTGAAGGATGAGTGAAAAACCTGGTGAGGTGAATTATCCCTTTTAGTGGTTAAGGCCAGCTTTGCCTAGCCGTAAAGAGACAGTGCAAAAATTAGTAGAGAGTCGTTGCATGGGGCTGATACCGAAAAAGTCTGCCTCGCTGTTTTGGCGCTCATTGTTGGAGGTATAAGTCAATCAAAGATCGATGAAACGCCGACGTCGCTTTTATCCTCAGCGTGAGGGTGTCCTGTGGAATTTCCTTCTGGTTGGAATAGTATAGCCTGAGATGGGGGGTAAACGTAACACTCCGTTATCTGGGTCACGTTTGCAATTTTCACTTTGGAAAGTCTCATTTCACATCGAAACCTTTATACAAGGTCGAGCTTATATCAATGTACATATTTTTTATAACACAAAATTCTTAATTTAATTTATATTTAATTATTAAAGATATTAATTCATTTTTTCACAACTATATCATATACAATTAATAGAAATTATTATTTACAGTTTAACTAACAGTTAACGATTCATTTTTAAATACTAAACAATCTTGAACTTATTAATATATTTTTTCTACAACTGCATTATATACAATTAATAGTAATACTTCTTTACAATTTAGTGTCTGATCTTAATGAAGTTCGCACTAAAAAGGCTGTCTCTCCTTAGTTCAAGTCGGACAATCACAAGCTTCCTGACACATTCGAATTTAATTTCTTATAAATTTGTATCTTTATCCCACTTTTATAAATGTTTCATTCATTTTCTACTTCATAATTAATAGATTGTGGGTTGCATATTCTATAAGGTGTTCAGCATTGTAATGAAATAATAAACTTCTTGAAGAGTTTTTATGAGCTTATAAATAAGTAGTACAGTATAATTTAATGAGTTTGTTGGTTCTATAAGCTGAAATGGATATACGATTGCAATCTAACCTGTATAATAAGTGTCAAGGAAAGATAAAGTTTAACTATGTTCCTATTCATACTTAAGCAATGCATGTTGATAAAGATTGCTCCATGATTCTATATGAATATTTTAGACTCTTCATCATTTGGCCATAAGAAATGTACATCAACTAAATAGCGTAACCATACCATATCACGCATAGGGAGTATAATTTGTTATTTTATATAATGTTTTTTTTATAAATACATTAGATAAATTTGTTTGTTATCAAAATATGTATCCTGAATGCCTAGTATATTATCTTGATTGATCTACATTACTGGGTGGCATTTATTATTTTATCATTTGTCATTACTTGTAATAACCTAAATATTAAAACAAAAACAATTGATTATCAATGTGGTACGATTTTGATTGAATCAGCATTTAACTTAAATATTGATGTTTTTAACCCATCATGATACGATATGAAAATATTGATGCAATTTGAATTCAAAAAAGTGAATTCAATTTATAAAAAAAATCGATTGAGATCAGATCTATAGTATATATCGAACTTTCCTCGTTAACCGGTATTTTAAAACTTATTGTATATCATGCATTATGTGTTGTTCGTCTTTATTCATTAGAATGCATTTATCTTATAAGCTTATTAAACATACACACACACACACACAAACACACACACACACACACACACACACACACACACACACACACACACACACACACA
>JARUHE010121451.1:0-14621 GCA_031471125.1 Archaeomysis grebnitzkii | reverse complement strand
AATTTCAAATCACAAATTAATTTCAAATCACAAATCAATTTCAAATCACAAATCAATTTCAAATCACAAATAAACTTCAAATCACAAATTAATTTCAAATCACAAATTAATTTCAAATCACAAATAAATTTCAAATCACAAATCAATTTCAAATCACAAATTAACTTCAAATCAAATAAATTTCAAATCACAAATCCTCTAAACTTCCCCTCATTCCAGCAGCAACACCGAGGGGTTCCCAGAGACTTCGAGGACGGCTACGTCAGCGACACGACCATGTTCTCCGAAACCTCCCGGGAGTCCTCTCCGACCAAGACTCTTCCTCCCCTCACCATCAACACTGGAGTTAGCCACGCCCCCTCGTCTCCCCAAAAACCCCCCATCAGCCAGGCGACTTCGGGCAAGGGAACCTCTGCCCCGTCTTCCCCGATTCTTCCAAATAGGTCAGCATTTAGAGATCGTTACTTTTATAGGTGAGTTAACGAGAGTTTTGTTCCAGAATGACGCACTGCTCCAATTAACTGCACTGGAGATGGAAACGCTTTGGTAATGGATTTCTTTCATAAACTATCTATACTCTCTTTAATTCTCAAGATTTACTAAGTTCATTAAACGTGTACATATATATGTCAAAAATAAAATAAACTTTATGAAAACAATTTAAAATTGTTTATTTGCTAGGTCTGGTTTTTCAAGGAGTGGAAATTATACTGAAAACATGTTTGATATTTTAATTTTACAACTTATATTTTTAATCATAAGCTTAAACCCAGTCAGAATTGACCATAGAAGTAGCGATAATTATCTGGTTTTATCATCGCAAACCTTACGAATTCCAACGATATCGTTACAATATATCGACAAGATCGACACGGAAGAATTCTTTGATAATTATCCTCATTTATCTTTGATTTGTAACTATAATTATTTATAACGTAGTCACCTGAAAAAAACAAATTATTCTCCCTTTTTATGAAGAATCTCTTTATCTGTAAAACACGCCCAAAAATATTTTATTTTAATTGAAATTTATATATATTTGTTAATAATCGACTATAAATTTATGTTAATCATATCTGAAGATAACTCTAAACCAATCAACTATAAACTAAAAACAACAATATCTAAAGATAGACCTACAATAAAAAATATAATTATAGTTAACCTCCTAATAGTTTTATGACTGGGAAAATGTTGAACATGGCTACGGAGCTATTTTTAAACTATACTCACAGAATAATTGGTCCTATGCATGAAACAAAGGGAATTTGGGCTTTAAAAATACACATACATCCTTATTTTTATAAATAATTATATTATGGAATTTTAATTCAATTTGTAAATATAATAATAAAGTTTAATGCATTTCTAGTTCACCTTCTTCAACACTATTCTCTAACTAAATATTAATTTCTATTTGAATATCGTATTTTTTTTAATGAAATGATTTTTAAGTTATGTATTCAGACTTTTAATAATCAACTTTTAATTCATAAATTTGCATTACATATTTTGTGATTAAATATATAAATATCTCAAAAAACATTGTTTTAATAGTTAACTCTAATAAATAAATATATTCATGAACTTATTCTTATATTTTTTCTAAATGTATATTTATAAATTAATGTTCATTAGCTTTATCTTATAAAAGTGTTTTCGATTGTTTGAATAAAATAATTTTGATAATTTAAATAAATTTCCTCAGACACAATCAATTTGCAACCGCGCCTCGAAATGTTTCCCGAAAGCATTCTGACCTGACCTACGATCGAGAAAGGCCTTTCATGGCGGTGAAGAGAAGTCACGAAAACAACCGATCCATTGATTCCGTTGTAAGTTGAGTTAGGTTGGGTTGGGTTGGGTTGGGTTAGGTTGGGTTTCCATGTTGTGAAACAAATTAATTTGTCTAAAAATTAATTACTTGCGATTCGGTTCTCATGAACCAGGCTATGGGTGCGATCGACGCACATTCATCGCCTACATTTGTCTATATAAATAATAAACTTTTTATGTTGTTATGTATTGTAAAATGTTCGGAAATAAATTGTACATCGACATTTTCTAACATTTATTCGTTCGAAGGTTTGATGATTCATTGTGCTTACAGGATTGTTCTTCTGCTTTAAGTCAGCTACAAACGTCACCGATGGGCAGCATCAATTATTTAAGCTATTCGCATGCAGGCCATAAAGACGGACTTCTCACCACAGTTGCACCATCACATCAAGTAAGAATTTTGATGTTGTTGTAGGAAAGACATTCTTTAATGACAGATCAAATATTTCTTCCTTACTTCTTTTCTCCATCCGACTCAATGAAACCTTATTCGGTTCGAGTGTTTTTAAACCATGCAAGCTGTGCAGTTTGGATTGCATTTTTCTTCTATACTGGTCTAATACTTTTTTCAATAATAGGCCTAGACTTTTCCGTTGCACATATTTGACAATATTTAAATCTATATTGCCAAAAATTCTTGTTTCTTTTTGGTTGTTTATTCTATTCATACTGTATGAATTTCAATCTTCTTATTGATTAGGTTAATTGATATTATAACTTTTTCATATTTTAGAACACCTAGGTCTATATTATTTTAGAACGCATCTTATCTTTTCTGTTTTTATTTCATTTGAGTTTTACTTATTTAATGGTGGCCCCCTGAGGAATCCAAGGGAGCTCAGATACCCCGCCACTATAATCGTGCTTCACCAGAGATCCAACAAGAAGTTTATGAGTGTTTCCTTTGTTTGAAAATATTAGGGCAGGAAAGGACGTTCTGTGGAATGTATATGTAGTTGGAAGTGTGGGCGGAGTGGTGAGTTTTTGTTGGCATGAATGTTTGATTGATGTCGACTGGTGTAAGAAGTGTTATTGTGGCCTTAGTTGGAGGTGTTGACTCCCCAAGAGTGGATATGTAGTTTGGTAAATCATGAGAGGGTATAGTGGGGGAAATCATACAGAAATAAATTGAATAGTGTTTTGCTATTTTATTCTGTTAAGAATCTTTTGTGTAAGGGTGTGTTGTTGGACTTTGGCAAATGATTTATTTATGTCTTCAGGCTATCACTGTTCTGGATGGAGCCTTCAAGAATATGCTGAGCTATTGTTGTGAGATGAGTGGTGATAGTGTTTGGAGTGAAGATCATGTCTTAATAAATTTCTTCAAGATACATTGGCATGAACTCTTAGCTATTTATAATTAAGGCTATTTAGCATTGTTTATATAGTTCATTGTATATATGTATATACAACATTAACTATAAATATATATAGTAAATTAACCAATCCTCAACAATAACTACAATTTATTTTTATAACTTCTATTGTTAATAACTAAATTTTTAAGCAATTCGTAACATTTTCTAACCGTAAACCACATAGTTTTAATGTAAATAAGGAGTTTTGCAAACATTTATGAATATCAATATGTGCATGCTGGTTAAATAAGATTGTAGTTTTCGAT
The DNA here is from genome assembly GCA_031471125.1 of Archaeomysis grebnitzkii. Classification (NCBI taxonomy): domain Eukaryota; kingdom Metazoa; phylum Arthropoda; class Malacostraca; order Mysida; family Mysidae; genus Archaeomysis; species Archaeomysis grebnitzkii. The sequence goes on along the minus strand of JARUHE010121451.1, from coordinate 11,158 downwards.
ACAAATGGTTGTGGTACATTTGCAGGATGGGTTGCAGTCATTGGATGATTTGAGCTCAACATTGGCTACCATAACATCTCCAATTGAAAATGGCGCTCTGCCATATGAAGTCACCAGCATGATTGATCCTTCTCTTCCCCAATCTAACATTACAACTACCTCAGCATTATCTAACCAATACGAAATTGCTAAATCTTCTGCTAGCCAACCCCTTTACTACCAAAATCACCAAATTGCTAACTCTTCTACTGGTCAACCCCTTTACTACCAAGATCATGAAATTCCTAAACCTTGTGCTAGTCAATCCCCTTACTACCAAGATCGTGAAAGTACTACAGCTTCTACTAGCCAACCGATGTATTATCAGGAGCATGATATCGTTAAATCTACTGATAGTCAATCCCATTACTACCAGGATCATGATCTCGTTAAATCTACTGCTAGTCAATCGCAGTACTACTATGATCATGAAATTGCTAAAACTCCAAGTAGCCAACCCCATTATTATCAGGAACATGATCTTGTTAAATCTACTGATAACCAATCTCATTACTATCAAGATCACGAAGTTGCTAAATCTACTGCTAGTCAGCCCCTTTACTACCAAGACCACGAAAGTGCTAAATCTTCTGCTAACCAACCCCTCTATTACCAGCATTCACCTCCTCAAGTGTCGAAGGTCAGATTTTGAGATTTTAATCCTCTAGTATTGTTAATCTAATTGTTAGGTGAAATATTTGAGTGTTTGTTTTTTTTATAAATGTAGCTTTGTTTTACTGTTGAAACAATAAATTTTTATATTTGGAACTATTTAAATAATGTTAAAAATTTATATATCAAGTACTTATAGTTAAAATACTACTTCCTAAGTATAATGTGAATAAAGTGTTAAATTTGAAAAACGATTTTTACATATAAAAAATACTTCACCAGTTCAATTATTTTTAAATTACAGTTTAAAATTTAAATTAGATCAAATTAAAACATATGATAGTAACGATTTTCACATATTTATGTCAATGATTGACAGTATGTTCTGATAGTTAATAAAATAATTTAAGATAATTATATCTCCATCCTTGTATATAAAATTCATATTTATTAATGTTGAAATGTTGAATTTGAAAAAGTTTTAGTAAAACTTATAGAAAAGTTTCTCAGTGAACTTTTCAAGAATTCTATACAACATATTTTCTTTTTCTTTTATAATACATTTTTTAAACATAACCTGCTGAACACAGTCTTATATTTATTACCAGGATTTTACAGTTAACAAACATTCATTTATTTAGATTTTTATAGCTAATAACATTAAAAAAATGTTTCAAAGTCAATAGTAGTTCAACTAAAATTAAATAACAAAGACAGTAATAAAACTAATAACTTAGATGTGTAAATAGATAGTTAGACGCTGCATCATAGCATGAAAACTGGACAATAATACCAAGTTTGGTTTCTCTTTCTACATAAGCAACTATTTCTGAGTTTCTATTTAAACACTTCATTTAACAATTTTCTTCTGCATTTTTTAATAATCGTTTTTAATTTTTCTTTTATATGTTTTTTTAAATTTATTTTTATATATTTTTTATTTTTTTTTATATATTTTTAAAATTTAATTTTGATTTACTTTTGTCAACTGAACGTTTTTTCCACAGAATGACGACCAGGTGTGGCAGAGTGACACCGACACCATCAGCATCGGCGGCATCAACCGCCCCGTCACTCCAGGCTTTCCACCGGCAACGCCCACAACTCCTTATCTGAACCAAGGACTTCCTCCGAAATCTCCAACTATGCAACGGTGAGTTAAACGTTCAAATGGTTGTAATCTCCATCAATTTTGTCTTGTATGGAATGTTTGGACGACAGTAGCACAAGTGACGCAACCCACGTCTAATAACATAAAGCTTACTTCACTTGTGCTATTGCCAATCCATTTGTTTTAATTTATATATCCATAAATACAAATGTTATATAGGTTAAATAAAAAAAATCTCAAGAAAATTGAATAGGATCATTTAAAGAAGAAGATTAAATATATTTAATTTCATTACAACCCTTCAGAAACATCACCGTTGGATTTTAATTAATAATTATTTGTTGAAAGTTTATATTCAATTAATATTTGGTTAATAATTCAGTTGATCAATAATTAAGTTAATTAATAATAGATAATTCAGTTAATCAATAATTAACTTAAGTAATAATAGATAATCAAGTTAGTCAATAATTAACTTAATCAATAATTAAGTTAATTAATAATAGATAATTAAGTTAGTCAATAATTAACTTAATCAATAATTAAGTTAATTAATAATTCCCTTAATTAATAATTGATAATTTATTAATTTAACTCTTAATAATCAACGAAACCCTTCCTCCTACTCCTCCTCAGCAAAGAGATGGGCATCCGAAGCCCCTCCCCCGCCTCCGCCTCCGCCCAGAGGCACGAGATGAACGGCCACTCAAGCCCCGCCCCATCCCTCTACCACAGCCAGAGTCGCAGGTCCTCACTGACGTCACTGAACGAGTCCTCTGAAATCATCTCATCGCACCCCAAGTTTGTGAAGGACATCTCAAAGTATTGGTACAAACCCAACATCTCCAGGGACGATGGTAAGTTTTTGGTTTTACTCACTGCAAGTCAACTCTTAGGAGAACTGTTTTAGGAAATGAACCATCGTTGGGACATTAGATTAGGCTTTGCTTATAGAGTAGCGTGTAAACTTGTTTTACTATGTGTCAACACTACCATAGCTACTAGACATATTATATAATAATTTCTACTAAACATTTTTAATTGCATACCTAAGATTGAAAATTACTTATTCCAGCAATCAACATGTTACGTGATAAACTACCAGGAACATTTGTTGTAAGAGACTCAAATTCGTTTCCTGGTGCGTTCGGCCTCGCTTTGAAGGTTTCAACGCCGCCACCAAATGTAGCTGCCAAGTCAAATGATCCTTCAAGTGAACTTGTCAGACACTTCCTCATCGAACCAACGTCTAGAGGTGTGAGGTTGAAAGGCTGTCCTAATGAACCTGTTTTTGGTAAGGCTTCACTCTTTTATCCATTGAATTTATGTTGCTTCTATAACATAGTGTGGAATCCAAACTCAATTGAATGTCACATTAATTGTTAATTATTTTCTTCAGGATCATTGTCTGCTCTTGTGTATCAACATTCAATCACAGCTTTGGCTCTTCCGTGTCGACTCACCCTACCAGAGAGGGATCCTTCCGGCATCATCGAAACAATTGACACATCTCCGGGCGCAACCACCGCAGCGGCGAGCACCCAGCAACTGCTGCAACAAGGCGCCGCCTGCAATGTCTTGTACCTGTACACCTCGGATACCGAGAGTCTGACGGGACCACAGGCAGTGAAACGAGCCATCACCCTGATGCTTCAATCGAGGTCCACGGCGACTGCTGTCCACTTCAAGGTGTCTTCCCAAGGCATCACGTTGACGGACAACAGCAGGAAGTTGTTCTTCAGGCGCCATTACCCAGTCAGCACAATATCTCACTGTGGGTTAGATCCTGATGATAGACGCTGGACACACAATAGTGACGATGGTCAAGCAATTGGAACTTTGTAAGTTTTATTCTATTATTATTATTATTATTGTTTTTTAGTTTGACCCTTACAAACATTGCATATTGAATCATACATGATTAATTATCAGAATCATATAACTTCCACATGATACTACACGACATTTTTTGTAAGATATTTTACATATATGCATCAACGTTTGATTATAATTGAAAATCTTGCTGCAAACTAAAACCACACAATCAAATATCTGTGATTCAGGATTGGCAATCAGTCTAGATATTCTGAATTTTATGAAAAACTTTCTTCCCAAAAATGTTTTCAAAATTGTATCTTCTTCAATTTTCTGATACTTTTATTTCTTGCAGGAGGTTGTTTGGATTCGTGGCGAAGAAGGGTGCTAGCCGAGCCGAGAACCAGTGTCACATCTGTGCCGAGTTCGAGCCCGAACAACCTGCATCGGCAATTGTGAATTTCGTAACCAAAGTGATGATGACGAGTGTGAACAGACCTAACCTCGTATGAGATTATGAGTACCTAGAAATTTATCAAAATTATATGTCGGAGGAATTAAGTTTTTAATATTTGAATAGTTTAAAGAAATCAATTTGATCTGTTATAGCTACGATAATTAGCTAAGTTGAAAGAAAAAGTTTATTACTAGAAAATCTAGTAACTCTAGTAAATCTAGTTAAAATAGTTCTTGAGTTAATGCAAATTGTTAATTGTTATTGTTATTTCTTTAAAATATAATGAAATAATAGATTATAATAATAATTTTACTAATTTTTCAAAGTTTGAAGCTTTAATTATTACAGGGCATATTTTATGCAGAATATTTCTTTTAGTTTTTAACTACCAATGTCATTTATATGTATAAAAATTTAAACATTTATAGAGTTATTTCAAAATGTATTTATTTGTAAAATTTTTAAAATAACTCGGAAGTAGATTTACAAAATTATTTATTAAAATCTAACCAATATATAATAGAAGAATTTATCTTAACTCTCAGGACATATACGATATACAGTATAACTCTTGAGTTATGCAGTATTTGCTGCTTCATAACGCAGGACTTCATAACTCAGGAGTTTCACTATAGAATAAAAATACATTAATAAGGTCTAGATTGATTGTAGGTCTTAAACATAGACTTGTAATTATGTATAAAAGTATGTTTAATGTTTTTAAGTTAACTAAAAACTGTAGCCATTTTATTTTTTAAAGTTTTTAACTTTGTTCATCTAACAAGTATGTTTGACCACCGAGATGCTATATCGGAATGCTAATTTGTATAAATTTCAAGATTCCTTATTTACTAAAATCAAAATTAAACACACGTTGTTCTTGCACTGCCTGATAAAGCCAAACACAGTAAAACTCCTGAAACGTAGAATAATTAATTGTAGAGAGTTCCTAAAACGTATAACCATGAAACGGAGAAATCCTAAAACGTCCACATCATTTCTATGTATACAAAGAAAGTGCGACAAAGGGAGGGGTAACGGTGTTAAATCTGTATGCCTGAAACGGAGATGCTTTCTATAAAGTAGAGAACACTTCGGTCTACGTTTCAGAAGATTTACTGTACAGTTGTTTAAGGTGGAACTTGGGAAAATTTTACACCAAATGTTAAGACAATCAACTTTTTAAAAAGTCTGTAAATATATTGTTATTAATAAAAATTGTTTTTTCATGGTTTCCTATTCATAGTTATTATAAAATGCAGCTTCATGAGAACTGATACGAGCAGCCTACAAACATTTTGTTGCGGACGATCGAGTACGATGGTGCACGATTGTGCACGATATCGCGGTAAATCGTACACGATTTTACACGATGTCGCAACAAAATGTTTTCAGGGAAGCTATAAATATAAAAACAAATTATTTTTCACAAATGATCTAATCTGATGGATGAAAGTATAATAATTTTTAAATTACTTTAAGAAATAAAATTTGGCATTTTTATTATTAGTAAAATTTTTCATGTAATGAAACTAAAGCATTATCTAGTCACGAGGAAGTTTCCGATTTTCCCAAGTAATGCAAATCTATTTAATCTAAATTTTAAATCTAGAAAATCAAAGATAATAGATTTATTGTTTTTGGCAAATATTACATTTAATGGAAAGTATATCCCAAGATTCAAGTCCATTTAAAGTATATACGATGTATTTAAAGTATACATGTACATACATTACATTCAGCTGTTAAAGTATATATGTACATACATTACATTCAGCTGTTAAAGTATATATTTAGTTAATGAGTTATCCAATCTTATTAAACGAATATTTTAAAAGCAATCAATTGTTTTTATGATAAGACACAACATCAATTCAAGATATGGCGAAACATTAATATGTGAATTGCAAAACATAAACATTATCAACACCAAAAATAAGATTTAAGTTTATCAAATTGTAAACTATACATACGAAAATATTTAAAACTAATTGATCTTTGATATGTGAGTCTTTTTAAAAAATCACAACTTTTCAGTGCAACATAATTTTATTTAATATAAATAAATATGAACAAAACTACAGTTACAACTATATTATTTGCAGGAAAACTAAAAAATAAGTTACATTAGTAATATATAGAAATAATTGTAATAATAAATTTTAAAATTCACCATAAAGGTTGATGCAATATAAGTAAATGAAATATTATCTTTAGTGTATTTTAACAGTTAGATTTCTACATGAAAATCATCAACAAATCTGCAAGATTTCTACATGAAAATCATCAATAAATCTGCAAGATTTCTACATGAAAATCATCAATAAATCTGCAAGATTTATACATGAAAATCATCAATAAATCTGCATGATTTATACATGAAAATCATCAATAAATCTGCGAGATTTCTACATGAAAATCATCAATAAATCTGCAAGATTTCTACATGAAAATTATTAATAAATCTGCATACTTGAAGTGGACCAAAACGTTTCTATTTAAATCAAGTTGCATAGCTCGACTTGATTCTCTCTTTAACCCTTTGACACCTGATTAATTACGGTCATTAGGACGCAGATGCATTGGAATTAGTGTTGAAACTAACCCTTATTTTATGGGACACATGCGTCCCAACAGGAGTGAAAGGGTTCAAATCTACACTTCCGTCTATCTTAAGTAGAGTGAAGAAACTATTTTTTCTTAACTTCAACCTCTTTTTCCTATGATGCAACCTCTTTTTCTATGGTGCAACCAACCTCTTTTTCTCTATGGCACAACCTCTTTTTTAATAAGAAGATTCCTTCGTAATGTTTATTAATATAAACAAAAATAGGTAGATCTAAAAATGGAAGATTCTTACCTGATATCAAAATAAATTGCATAAAATAAGATATTATGGTTAGTCAATATTTTTTAAGAAATTAAAAACATAACTAAAAAATCTTCAACGTAATAGTGAATTATTAATGAAAATGAAAAGTCCCGTATAAGCTATTGACAATAGGAACAATTTCTGTGATTTATTCCCATTACCCCAAACTTTTATCTGAATAAATACAAATTGTCTTTATTTCGTAGATACACAGAGCAAACCATTATATTAATTAAATAATCGAATGTAACTTGTTTTAAAATATTATCTGCTCAAAACCTGTATTAATGTAGTTCTTGCTTTAAATAAGTGTTATAATGAATATTTATAAGTGTTGTTTTATGTGATATACTCGTATGTCGAAATGAAAAATGCTTCCATAAAAATCAAAGTTGTTTACATAGATTTTATTAATATTTTTTCCTTGGCGGCGATTATTTCTATATTTAACTAAATGCTTTATGTAAATATTTTAATAGCAAATAAATGATCAACTTTTAATAAATAATTTATCAATTTAGCTAAATCAAAGTTCATTATATTTACTTTTATTTCAATAAAACGTATCTTTAAATTTGTAATTTTATCTTAAATAAAATGAAAAATCATACCAAAAAGAGTCTTAGAATGATATTATAAGACAGAATGCATTGAAACGTCAACAGTATATCATAAGCGTGTAGCAGGGCATTACTATTGGATGAATTATTGAACAGTTGTTTTAAATTATAGGGCCATTGTTCAAGAAGTCATCAAATAGTAATGTACTGGCGTGTAGTGATGATCAGGATACTTTATATAAAAACTTATCATCAAGAAAACTTATTGAATGAATATCCTATCAAGAACCACAAATGTACATCCACAATTATACTAAGCTACACTGTGGCACAATCCACATTAATATGCAATCACACTGAGGCAAACTCCTCATAATTATAAAAATGGAATTCTTCCAAAAAACATACTATTTAAATAATATAAAATTTTGTTTTGTTTTATAAGCTGAGCTTATTAATAAAAATTATATAATGACATTTTTTCAAGTTTAAAGATAGAAAACAATTGCAAACAAAATATTTATGTATTAATAATTTTGAATTTACTCAAAAATTGAGGCATTTTGTTCAACCTTCAATATCTTTAAAATTATATAATCCAACTAACATAGTTTTGTTTAAATAATTTATAATGTTTTTGCTCACCAAAACCACTAAAAATCCAAGTACTGAAATAAACTAAATAATTCAATGCTAACTAATATTTGGTGTTTAAAAGTAAAAGCATTTTCAAGTAAGAAAACTTATTTTATAGAATATTAACTAGAACTACAATGACTTCTATAATTAATAACTGAATGCATGATATTTATTTGTTGTTTAATGTTTCCTTAATAAGTTTTACAAAAATTTATCGTATAGCCATCTTTTGTTTTTCAATGTGACGTTGAATTTAATTGTTTAACAATGTTGTAACATAAGAATTATTTCGATATGTTTAGCAATGACTAACCTTTAAAGCTTTTTCAATCTAACATACTTTTATAATGCAATTTACAGTTAGATATTTTTTGTAAAATGTGAGTAATGTACATTTATAACAAAGTTAGTGAATTTCTAAATAATTGTTCACTACTATAATGCAATTTTGTATTTTAAAAGGTTTCATTAGGAAAATTTTCAGATAGAATTATATCTATGTATTTACTATATGTGAATTTGAGCTTTGTAAATATATATATGTAGTGATCACCAATAATAATGCTCAAGTTTGTTTGAAAGACAGTCTCAACTGAAACATTGGGTTAAATATATGATAAACATAATGAATTTGTACCACTTAAAAAATTAAATAATGAACGATGAAATTTTATAAAATTTTAAAATAATTAAATTAGACATTACAAAAGTTTATTTTAAAATTTCTTTTTATAAAACACAGTTAAGGTGCTTCTTAACTCTTTTACATTATCTAACTTATCACTTCTTTTTAAAATAAAGAAGTTTTTTATTTCTAATCTTTTATTTCATTCCTTTAAAGATTATTTCTTAATTAATTGGAATCGGTTTTTGGATGTAAGCATTTGTTGACCTTTTGCCATTGGCAGTGATTACGATCAATACTCCACAGGCCTCAAGGGCACTGGCCCCTTTATTTATATAATCAATCAATCCACAGGCCTCAAGTAACATTATGTTGACCTTTGCCATTGGCAGTGATTACGACCAATACTCCACAGGCCTCAAGGGCACTGACCCCTTTATTTATATAATCAATCAATCCACAGGCCTCAAGTAACGTTATGTTGCCATTTTGCCATTGGTAGTGATTACGACCAATACTCCACAGGCCTCAAGGGCACTGGCCCCTTTGTTTATATAATCAATCAATCCACAGGCCTCAAGTAACGTTATGTTGCCATTTTCCCATTGGCAGTGATTACGACCAATACTCCACAGGCCTCAAGTGCACTGGCCCCTTTATTTATATAATCAATCAATCCACAGGCCTCAAGTAACGTTATGTTGACCTTTTGCCATTGGCAGTGATTACGACCAATACTCTACAGGCCTCAAGGGCACTGGCCCCTTTATTAGAATAAAAGTAGAATAAAAGGTCTAATCAAATTGCTTCTATTGTGTAATTAATTAATATGCATAAGATCAATACAGAAACATAATTGCTTATATTCATTTTAAGTTTTCTTTCACAACAATCTATTGTCAACTTGAGCAAGGCCAAAACACTAGCTATGAATATATTGTTGCTCAGAACATTTTAAATAGTGATCATATGACTCTTAAGAGATACTCTGCATCACTTCACTACGGAACTTATAATATTAACCACACCTAGGTGTGTACTTCATACGTAAGTAGCCAACATATGGCGCCCCTTCATGACGGTACAAGCTCAGCATAGAGACAGCCGCATTAAATTACTCCATCATGGCCGGAGAGAGTAAACGAGATTAGAAAAATGAACCATAAATATAAATTCAGAAATGATGGACAATAGATTCATAAATAATGGCATAACAACAAGGGTAATCAAATTATGTGTTGGTTATACATTAATGAACACCACCCAATTAGTTATAACAATCTCTCAATAGCTCAACCAAGTTAATCAAATTCACACTTGCCGATAGTGGTTATTTACATGTACATTTACATTTAGTAACGTCATATGATTTAAAAAAAAACACAATATTAAATGAAAAACAGAACATCGCAGCAAAATGACTGGCTGACAATCCCGACATTTAATTAATTAATTAGAAGAGCAGATAAATCTCAAATTTATGCAATGATCACTGAGCAAAAAAATGGAGATTACCTTTATGGGAATGTTAAAATTCATAAGGCTAATACCTGTTAAGACCTAGCATATCCCAAGTTACCTCGCCAACGTATAAACTTGTCCAAAGAATAAACACAATAATTTGCAAGTACATAGTCTCAAATTTGAGTATAAAATGAAGTAACATATTCATAGACATTTTAAGAGAATCAACCTGCAGGATTAATGGCTTCACTGAACGTAATAAGCTTCTTTAAAAACATATCTGTAAACAAAACAATCGCAACTATTCTTCATCTAGTTTACAACCACCCTAGCAAACCTTCACCATCTATATATACAAATCACTTAGAGCTACTCCTAAGTTATTGTAACAAAGAAACGCCTTTTAAAGGTCATATGTACTATCGGAAAGATAGCGTGATAATTCGCCCACGTCTATATAATAAATCTAGAATATTTGTTTTTTTCGAAAGATGATGATCCAGCTATGAAGTAAGTATCTAAGATATATGGACGATAACTTCGCAGTTACAAAAAATGAAGACCAATTAATAGTAATTAAAAACAAGTTAGAAGAAAAATCCGTCCTAAATTGTACATATGAACTAAGCCAGGAGAAAAAATTGCCCTTCTTAGACATTTCAAAATGAAGAAAATTAAAATCGTTACGCAGCTAAAGCTTATAGGATAACCTACACATACTGGAACATGTATACATTTTGATGGGCAGTTCCCAGAACAATGTAAAGTTCTAGCAATAAGATGTTAGCTCAAGCAAGCTCTAGTCAGAAAGCCGTTTTCAAATGACATAAGCCGCGATCTCAACCGTCTTTTTTCCGCATTCGATTTACTTTTCCGCATTCAAAATCTATCACAAATTTTCAAATCGTATCATGATGGGTTAAAAACACATACATATTTCTCTTTAACATTGATTCAATGAAAA
>JARUHE010121340.1:0-14623 GCA_031471125.1 Archaeomysis grebnitzkii | reverse complement strand
ATGTGGGTAGTAATATTAAGGTTGATATGTGAAGCGGGGCAGAGATCGGTTGAGTTCAACTTAACGATTAGACCCGCGATATAAAAGCCCCAAATATTATTATTATTATTATGTTGCACCAAGGAACAAAATTTCAACTCTTAACAATATAATTCATCAATCTGTTATGGTTCTGTAATGACCTCGGTCAGTCACTCATTATCATTTGAAAATGAGAGAATATTTATAAAAAATTATGAATCCTCAAGCTGTTTCTACTTAAATGTTTCTCATAGCAGGGTGAAAATCCAGCAATTCCAAACATTTGGTTCAGCTTTCAAAAAACGAAATATGTTTGGGAAGGTGAGGAAAAGAAGCAGTTCTTTGGACTTCATTTCCCTGTTGATCTTCAATTGAGAGAGTATTTCGAATGGCGTGGCTATAGAGAAGAAAATCATATTGTGGTTGCTCAGGCAAAATATGGAAAAAATAAGTAAGTTGTTGAGCAATATATTTATAAAATGGTTAAACCCTTCAGGAAAGAGAGGAAGTTCTTCAAGTCAAGTTTTGTTTGGTTGAATTTTGTTGAGCGAGTGAAACAAGGTTAAGACTAGGTCTTTTTTTCAGTGTCCACATGCCATAATGTACATTTTTTGCCATAAATCTAGTGTCAACTCATTACTTACAACACTTCATAGATATTTCTAAAAAATAATACTATATAATTGTTTGTGTTCAAACATTAAAACCAATAATGGGATAAAATTATTTCAGCCTAGAAATGGATGTTCCCGAATTTAAAGAACTATTTCAAGAGAGAGCCACAGCACCATTTTTTGTATTCCAGGTAAATATATTTTCTAAAATTATTATTAACTTGTTTGTAACTCATAAAACACAATACTTATTCAATCATTCGGTGTCTTTTGTTGGAAGATGTTCACCATTTTATTTAAAATAAAAACATGCGAGCAGGCTGAGCCATGAACCTGTGACTGAGAAGAATATTCAACACAGTTCCAAATCTGAAGAAGGAAATATTTTTTTTCCATTTAATGCTCATCATTTTTCGTATTTTTCCTTCCTTTCCAAAGATGGATATGACACAGAATAGTCTTGCGCTGATATAGTGTATGGCTGATTAAACAATGCACATTTGTGGAGTTTGATGACATGGAAATATTTAACAAAACAATCATACTTTGTTTTGTCCATTCAAGTTTACTTTGTTGCTCAGTACCTTTTTTTCATAAATAAAATTTGAAGGGATTTTTTTTCAGGTGTTTTGTGTTGGTTTATGGTGCCTTGATGAATATTGGTACTATTCTCTGTTCACATTATTCATGCTGGTTGTGTTTGAAATTACACTCGTTCAACAACAACTAAGAAACATGGCAGAGATAAGAAAAATGGGAAACAAGCCATATATGATACAGGTATGTATTCTCATGTTTTTAATAGTTCTTTAATTCGTATTTGCTGATTATATCTATTATTCATGATTATTGAATTTATTTTGTTTTGTTTTTATTTATTATATATTTTTTTTGTAAAAAAACTACCATTTCCATATAGCCTATATAATAAAAAAAAATGATTAATATTTTTGAAAAGACTGTTTTTAATTATTGTGGTAGGGAAGACAACAATACAATCAATGGTATTTTAGGCTAACAGGAATTTAAACAAACATCTATGATGCTCATTACAAAAGAAAAACATTCAAGTTCTTGAAACAATGTAACCAAAAAGCTAGTTGTTGTATTTTTTTTTGCTTCAATAACTAATCTCTGATTGTGGAATCTAACTAAATTTTGACATTTTTTTCAAAATAATAAAACATTACAGAAAAGTTTGCTTAGTGAAAATAAAGAACATCACTTTTTTCACTGGTGCTAACAAGGTTTTTTTTCTGAAATCAGTATTCAATTATTAAATCATACATTTCGTAAGAAAGTTTAAATTCATGGTTAACTGAGATTTTTATTTGAAGGTCTAGAGAAAAGTTTATTTAAAACAAGTGAAAGAACTGTAAATTCTAAGGGAGAATGCCTGAAGAGCTTTTTGCCAAAATTTTGTCTTTTTAAATAATAGACATTTTAGGATTTTTTAGACTTGGTCAATTTATCTTCAAATTCATGGTTAACCAAGACTTTTATTTGATTTTATTGGAAGCAAATGAAAGAAAAGTTTTATATTAATATATAACATTTCATTCAACAAAAATTTAGAAACTTTTTTGAATATATGAACACAGCTTTTAATGCTCTGCATTTCTTTTTCATGACAGGTGTACAGAAGCAGTAGGTGGCGAGCCATGATGACTGATCAACTTGTGCCAGGAGACATTGTTAGCATTTGTCGCAGTCAGAATGACAATCTGGTGCCATGCGATCTGTTGGTGGTGCGTGGCCCTTGTGTCGTTGATGAAAGCATGTTGACAGGTGAATCAAATATTTCATTCACTTTACTTTTTTGGCTAATCAAATGATTGAATATTCAGGCTTCAAACTGCAAGCATGGAGTGTACCACCCAAGAGTTTCTTGGGCAGTAGATACAATCTGATTGGACAAAAATAAAATTCAAACTATGCACATTGTCGAAAAGTGGACTGCTTAATGCATGATTAATTGTTACATTAATATCTAAAGTATATGAAAATTACCATTGATAATACTGCTCATGCAGTGCTGTACTAATTGTAAAATAGTTCCATCTAAGGAAAATAATTTTTATTGCTTTAAAATCTACAATTTATCATATTTAATAAAAACTTTATCATTGAATTGTGAGAAAAATGTCGAATTTCCTAATATTCCTAGATTTTACTGTTGCATGTATGATCAGCTCATGTTGAAAACTTTAAAACTCTGGAGACTAATATCTCTACATTTTATCATTTTGAGTAATTGTAATTTTATAATTCTATTTTGCCAGGTGAATCTGTACCTCAAATGAAAGAAAGTATAGAGAGTGTTGAACAGGATAGGCCTCTCGATCTATCTGTCGATTCCAAATTACATGTTTTATTTGGTGGCACTAAGGTTGTCCAACACACTCCTCCAAGTAAAACTACCACTGGGTTAAGAGGTTTGTAGTGTCATGAGCATACAAAATCATGATATAATTTTTTTTTTACTAAACATAGTTATTAATATATGAATTATAGGTCGCGAGGTTTTATTTTTTTATAAGCAAATCAATATATTGTAAAAGTAGATTAAAAACTGTAGAGCACAACCATTTCAATTTTGCCAAAGGATTTTTTACTCTGCAAGAAAAAATACATGTTTAGTAACATTAAACTTTTCATAAGACTTACCTGCTACCGTGATATGTCTTATTTGTTATGTCACTAATGATGTAAATTTCCTTTCAGCTCCAGATAATGGTTGTGTGTGCTATGTTTTGCGAACAAGTTTCAACACGTCTCAGGGTAAACTACTACGAACAATACTTTACGGAGTCAGTCGAGTGACAGCAAACAATTTGGAAACATTTGCCTTCATTTTATTCCTGTTGGTGTTCGCGATTGCTGCTGCTTCCTATGTTTGGATTAAAGGTGGGTTTTTTCTTTGAAAATTCAGGCTAGTTAGTTAAGTAAGTTTTTTACATTTGAAACTTTATTCATTGTTAGAGGTAATTGTCAAGTTGATAAGATGGCCATCTGTGAATTAAATGCTTCAAAAGGAAATGTATTCTTCTATTTGAATCTAGGTTATTTAAAATCGTACATGCTAAGCTTACTCTGGCTTGGAAGAAGCATCATATATTGGCTGTATGTCTTCAAAGGGTTAAGGTACCGTCTATTGATGTTGGTTAATAGTTTCAATATTACTTTAGTGAAAATAGACATGCTTCAAAAGATCCGAATTATTAAGATGTTTTCAAGCAATTCGATTCTCCTTCAGGAACCGAAGACCCCGATCGGAACCGTTACAAACTCTTCCTGGAATGCACTCTAATCCTGACGTCGGTCGTTCCCCCGGAACTGCCCATCGAGCTATCTCTTGCCGTCAACACCTCCTTGTTATCGCTCACCAAGTTCTTCGTCTTCTGCACCGAACCCTTCAGGATTCCTTTTGCCGGAAAAGTTGACGTTTGTTGCTTCGATAAGACCGGGACATTGACCAGCGATGATCTTCGAGTGGAAGGAATCGCAGGGTTAGAGTAAGTGCTTCCTTTGGCTTATTCAACTGTAAACTTATTTTTAAAAATTATGTTAATCTGCTAATGCTGAACAATTAATGCATTTATTAAAGTTCATATTCTGTAGATATAATTATACTCTTCTGACATTAATGAATTGCAAGATTAAATATAATATAATTTTTAAGGTTATTTTAAGGCAGTTTTTGTTAGTTTGTAATATAAATCAAAATAAATTAATTATAAAAAATAGGAAAGTGCAAAATGAAAATGATACAATTAAATATTATTTAACCCTGCATGTTTGAGGTTCCTAAGTTCTATACCAAAACAAAGAGACCAAACTTGATGCTTAGCTAGATCTTTTTGTCAGCTGTGAGTAATAACAAGGCCTAAGTATGTGAAGTGCTGAAGGGTATTCATTGCATAGTATTGGCGCAATATTATTTTAGGTTTGGTCTAAGATCTTATGTATTATAATTCCGAGTTGTTACATTGTTTAGTAAAGCTGTTCTACTTTTGAAACCTTGAAAGTAATTGATAAACTAATTTCTGTTTCAGTGGGACAAGTACTGTCGTGAACGTTCAAGATTCTTCAATAGAAACTGTCCAGGTATGGAAAAGTTTATTTTTATTTTTTTTCAATAATCCAACTATTGAGAGCCATGCCACATTGTTGATTTAATTTGCACCAAGAAGTGGTAGGAAAGCGAGCTTGGGTGGATGAAATAATCAAGCAAATCAATGTCTTGAATACAATTCTTCATTAAATTGAGAGAACTATGTGAGGAAATAGTTCAAATTGATTTGTGATTTTAGAAACTAGAATATTTTAAAGTAAATTTTTTTTTAACATTGGTGGCTCTTACATCAAAAACTTGCACCTTTTTTTAACTGGACCAAGGTACAACTCTATGACCTACTATTGATTGCTGTATTTCTTTTTTAGTTGAGTATTGGTGGAGTGACAAAATAATTTTTTTTTGTAAAAAAAATTCGGATTTTACAAAGTTGTTTAAGTTAAAGAGCTTACATTGCAATGCAAGCCATTTTCAATATTTTTGTTGTGCATTATGTCAGGACGTTTGAAATAAAAAATTCTAACCTATCATTTAATTATTTAATTTTATATTTATATACTATTATAGTATAGTTAATGAGGGAGATATGTGATTTAATAACCAATTTTATTAGAACAGATTTTTTTGATTTATTGACATCTTAATACAATTTTCAAGTGAAGAAGTTTATTTAGCAAAATTATTTTGAGAATAACTTATTTTATATTGATCAACTGTAATAAAGAATGTTTTTTTTGTGAGACTTGTCAACATTTCTATATTTTTGATTCATTAAAAAATATTTAATTGTTTTTATAATGTTTCATGAATTTAGTAATTTTTGGACATGCTCTAATTTTTGTGTGAAGAAGTTTTGTTAAGCAAATTGTTTTTATTCCAAAAAGTTGATTTATATGCAATCCCAAATAACATTGATTGTCCAGAGAATTTTTTTGTATTTATTAGAAAACATAGGTAATTATTTTAAATTCTAGCAAGTTTGTAAGAGGTTGTGGAACTTTGAAATAATGTCAAATTATTTTGAATGTTGAGAAGTTTGTGAAAGCTTAATGATTATGAAAATATTTTTAATTTAAATAATAAGAAGTTTAAAAATTATTACAAATTCAAGAATTTTATAAAAGTTTAAGGAACATAGAAATAATTTTAAATTATTTTGAATATAAAGAAGTTTATAAAAGCTGGAGGATCTTAGAAATAATTTTAAATTATTTTCATATTTTGGTTTGATTTACTCACCAATGGACTAAAAATGAAGTGTAAATGAATTATTTTTAAGATTAATTTTTGATTAAATGATGGTCTCCACTTTTTTAACATTCTTTTGACTGACTCTTGTGATGTGGGACAAACAATTGTGAGAAAAAATTCGGTTCATGGATTACGAGTTTATAGAATATTTTTAAAAATAGTCAATTTAAGAGATTTGTGCCTTTAAAATTTAAAAGCATATTTTTATTGGGGTTTGCTACTGTTTTGGCCAAAATTGTTATATCCCCAGTTTATAATCTTTCAATAAGTTGAAATGTTTGTTCGGAAATTCTAATACACTAATTTATAAATATATATAATGTTATATCCCAAAATTATTAAATGAACATTAATTAATAAGGTTTTTGTTTTATTTAGGTCATTGCGTCTTGCCATTCGTTGGTACAACTCGACGATGGTTTAGTTGGTGATCCTCAAGAAAAGGCTACTCTGGCTGCTATTGATTGGACATTGACTAAAGGTGAAGCTGTGATACCGAAGAAGGGAAAGGCACAGGGGCTGAAAATTTTCCACAGATTCCATTTCTCATCTCAACTAAAGAGAATGTCTACTATTGCTGGCTACACCCAACTTGGCTCTGCAGATGTTGTTTACATTGCATCCGTGAAGGGTGCTCCTGAAACCTTACGATCGATGTTCAAAGAATTGCCTCAAAATTATGACGATGTTTATCTGGAGTTGTCGAGAAGAGGAGCAAGAGTATTGGCTCTTGGTAGGAAAGAACTCGGCAAACTCTCTCATGCACAGGTGCGTGAAATGACGCGAGAACGGTTAGAATGTGATCTTACTTTTGCAGGTTTTATCATCATATCTTGCCCATTAAAACCAGATTCCCATGAGGTAATTGAAGAAATTTTACAATCATCCCATGCTGCAGTAATAATTACTGGTGATAACTCTCTCACAGCTTGTCATGTTGCTAGAGAACTTAAATTTAGTCGTAAAAACAAGATTCTCATTCTGGAGAACATTGAAAATGACTGGAGATGGAAAAGTATTGATAACCATGTAAATATTCCTGCCATACCCGACATTCCTAAATATGATTTGAAAAAGAAATTCTTTTTTGAATATGATTTCTGTGTCACAGGAGATGGATTGGTGTGGCTGACAACCGAGCACATGTCCTTCTTCATGCAACTGCTGCCCTATGTGTGTGTCTTTGCCAGAGTTGCTCCAAAGCAGAAGGAAAAAGTGATCACCTTGTACAAGAGTTTGGGCCTCACGACGTTGATGTGTGGGGATGGCACGAATGATGTTGGTGCCTTGAAACACGCTCATTGCGGCGTTGCAATATTGTCCAATGCGCCTGATAAGCCCCCATCAAAGAAAAAGAATGATGATGGATTTGGAGATTTAGATCCTAGTTTGGTAGAAAAGGTTCACACGGCAAAGAAACTTTCACGTAAGATGGAGAAACAAAAGCAGCAGCAACAGCAACAACTTTCAAACACACCTCAATCAAGACTCACTCAACAACAGCAGCAACAGGCGAAGACACATGCTCAATTGCAGAAGATTCTTCGGGAAATTGAAGAAGATCCACAAAACCAGGTTGTGAAACTAGGTGATGCTTCCATTGCAGCTCCATTCACTTCGAAACTCTCTTCAATTCAGTGTGTGTGTCACATCATTAAACAAGGAAGGTGTACTCTTGTCACCACTTTGCAAATGTTTAAAATATTAGCATTGAATGCTCTAATTTTAGCTTATTCCCAATCTGTTCTTTACCTTGACGGAATAAAGTTTTCCGATTATCAGGCTACTCTTCAAGGTCTTCTATTAGCTGCTTGTTTCTTATTTATTTCAAGGTCTAAACCTTTGAGAGTTTTAAGTAAAGAAAGACCACTCCCGAACATCTTTAATGTTTACACCGTCATGACAGTGTTGTCACAGTTCACTGTACATTTCTTTTGTCTTGTATATTTAGTGAAACAGGCCAATGATTGGTCTCCACGCAAAGAGAAAAAAGTTGATTTGGACAAAGAATTTGAACCAAGCTTATTAAATAGCACTGTCTATATAATATCAATGACATTGCAAATATCCACATTTGCTATCAACTACAGAGGCCATCCATTCATGGAGAGCTTGCAAGAAAACCGTCCTCTTCTCTACAGTCTTCTCGGCTCTGGCAGTGTTGTGTTTACCTTAGCATTAGGAATCTTGCCCGATTTCAGTCACTACTTTGAAATTGTTGATTTTCCATCCGAGTTCAGGCTCATACTTATCCAAGTTTTGATTGCGGACTTTACCCTGTCATTCGTTGTCGATAGATGCTTTTTATTCCTCTTTGGGGAAGGAAGACTACCTAGTTATTTAGGAGCATAATTTATTCATTCTTTGTTTATAACTTATTTATATCTGACCAATGCTTGTAAATATGAACATTACAATGTTGTATTTTATTTATAAATATGTTTTGTATTTAATTATCTATTTTGTTTATAATTTTATTGTAGACCATAAAGAGTTGAAAAGTTTAGCAAGATGGAATTATGTACCTAATTTATTCTCATTTAATTTTCATCTTGATCTATCAACAAAATGCAATCTTTATTTATAATTTTATTTTTTTCTTGTGCAAGTGTTTTGTTTTAGTCTACACTAATTTCAATGATAAAAGAATAAACTGTGTTGCTGTCCGAGCTTATTCCAAACTTTTTCAGGGAAACGAAAGAGCAATTATGTGTTTGATGTTTCCTGTTTATTTTTTAATATATAGAATGTAACAATGTGTTTAAGAAAATTGTTCAGTTTAGTTGACAGAAAATGTGCAATATAACTGAGAACTTCAGCATAATTATATAAAATATTGATATTGATGCAAAATTTATGATGTGAGAGAAGACTTGAAATTAAGACTCAGCATTACATCTGCAGTTTTGTTGTGAGTCACTATAAGCAATTTAACTTCTTTGAGATAGGCATTGAATAGCCCAGTAACTCCATACCAAACTTCATTCACTTCTTTATGTAAAACTCAACTTTTTGATTCTTATACTGGTCACAAATTATATGATTCTGCTGTCTCTGATCTTTCACATACTATGGACATTAACAATGTATTCAAATTTTTTTAAAGTAAAAGTGCCGAACAATTGTCTAGAATCTAACTTGCAACTCTTGAAGCTTCATTAGTTTAACGTTGCTTACTATTTACTGCCGATTTAACAATCCAGTGTACAATGAAATTTATGTATACTTAAGATTTTAATTGTTAATTGCTATAGTAGACTGTAAAAAGTTCCGCAAATAGAAAATAAGAACTAAAAACGTTTGCAATTTTTTTTATTGATTAATTGTTTTTGAAAAAGATACAAGTTATACCTTATTTTATAACGTCTTTTTTGATGGTTCCAACACAAACATCAGATGGTTTATATTTAATGTTATATGTTCTAGTACAAAATATGTGACGGAATGGTTAGATAATTATAATTATTGTAATGAGTGTTTGATGGCTACATTATAAATTTTAGTTTGAACCTAGAAAAGTTCAGAGCCTGAATATGACAGTATTTGGGGAGTTAATGTGCAACTATTGTAATTTCAATTTTATGTTTATTTTGCTATTCACTTTTTTAAAAAAAAGTAAAAAATTGAATAGTGAATCTTGACCTGGTCGAATTTTATTCAAATTTTTTGATAAATAACTTTGTATTCCTTTTGACGAATAAAAAATGGATAGACAATCAGAACTGTCAGTCTTTAATTTTTTCAAACTTATATTACCAATGGGGTCAAATTTAGATGTCTTGTAATTGCATACACAGGCGGTCCTATCATATTTTTTTACATTTGAAAGTTTGAAATTTTGCTGTTGAGCAATTTTTATTAAATATAAATTACAAATGTATGCTATTGCCTGAAATTTCATTCAATAAACATTTCTAAAGGTTAAATTTTTGGAAATAGCCAGCTTCTGATATAAAATCAAGCAAGATAGAGGTTATCTTTTTCTCAAGTAGTTCAGTATTTCATTTTGTTTGTTAATGCCATCAACAGTTTTATTATTTATTTTGTGGCAAATAATGAGGACATCCCAATAATTCTTTTCTTGATTATGAATTAGGTAATTTTATTTTTTAATTTCTTACTCAACCGTAATCTATGTGCTGAATACCCCCAGGATTCATGTCATTTCTTTTAGATTCATTCATAAATAACTCTCCATTTTAAAACATTAACATTTCTAAGGACAAAGAAACAATTCCAAGAAGCCTACATATACATAATCTTCATTGTCAGGATGCAGATCTCAATCTTCATATAAGGAAGATGCTAGATTTATGGAAAATAACAAATTGACCCATTGATAAAAGTAGTTTATAGTAATATTTGTTTTTTTTCATGATCTGCTCTAAAAAATTTCCATTTATTTCTTAGATCCTGTTCAATAACTGAACTTATTTTTATATAATTTTGATTTTCCCATACTTTAAAGTACCAAATATCCATAGTTATTCTCATTTTTTTAGAAAATAAATTATAAAAATAATTTGTTTTGATAAAATCAAATTTTTCAGTTATTAAAGATACAAAGATAATATATATATATATTAGTTTACATTGATATGTTTTTTTTTATAAATTCCAATTGATTTTGACATAACTTTGAGTTCTATATAATTATTCATTTTTGTTGAAATGTAATTATAAAACCTATTTTGTTTTTATTGTTGAAAAATCGCTGAAACTTTTGTACTTCTTGATATTCATTGCAACATATGGGAATAATGGGATGGAGACTCGAGACAACTTTCATGGGATTGTGTCTGATGGCTGTGATCTTGTAGAGCAGAGCAGTGTTTTCATTGCTTACATCCACAGTTATGTTCGTGAATGAAGCTCTAGTGTTGTATAATATGGCATCTAATAAAGTAAATGCTGTATGAACTGCATTTCTACATTTAATTTTAATTTTATGTAATTTTGGTTACTTCCATCAGCAGTGTCACTGGTCTATCAACTATAACATTGTAGACTATAAAATGAGAAGTTCTTTATTAAATTTCAATGGATTTTATGAATATTTTATATATATATATATCATTAAAAATATGCTAATACCGATGTCAATTTTGTTGGTATCAGTAAATGAATACATTCGAAGATAAGTTATTTACGAGAAACATTAGATGTTATTAAGCTGCTTTGCTCAGTATGGGCAGTTTCATTTAACCAAACTTTGCCAATACGTTTAAGTATATAAAATCTTAACTTTTTTGAGTGCATATGTTATTAACCAGTCATTGTAGATGCGGTCCTGTTATAACAAAGTGAAACATTGACACGACACTATTTAAGAATTTAATATTAAATGGTTTGCACAGAAAATATTTACCAAAATGTACGTTTTATGAAAGGAAATGTATTACAATTTTAATATTTGTCAATAATTACACCAATATAATTGATTTGATTTCCATTAATACAGCTCAAGATAGCATGATTTTCAAATGATAATCTAATACATAAATTATGAAAATGAGAAGATAAAAGTTATAAAGTAATATTGTTCTACTATTTGTAATTAATTTTTATTAAATGTTCATATATTATTTGTTTAAATTTTCCTTTTATCATAAATTTATATTTTTTTGTTCACATACAGATTGTAATAAAATCGTTTTAAAAATATGATTGAAACTATCAATATTTTGAGTAATTGAACTTAGTATTGCCTTTAAGTCTGAAATGCCAAAATATTCCTGGATGAAGTGGGCGCCCCCTGTTATACAAGGCTTGGAGAGCCTAGAAACTATTCAAAGTAAGTTTTGGTATAGTTAAATAATTCATAACTGGAGTGGACGCCCCCTGTTACACAATGCTTGGAGAGCCTAGAAACGATTGAAAGTAAGTTTTGGAATAGTTAAATAATTCATAACGAGTTTTTGAAGGAAAATTTATTTCACGAATGGAGAGATCATATGATTCTAATTTTCATAAAACCTAATTTCAGGGCAAAGTTGGCCAACATGTCTATGACAAGGGCAGTCTCTCCAAAACTGAGAAAAAAAACCTATGCAAAAATAAGTTTAAATTATAATGTTGGATGTTGTAAAACATTGACTGAATAATTTAAAATTAAGGGTTAACATACAGAGCTACTTCGGTTCTCGCTCGACTCGGAATTCGACCAAAAATTTCAAGAAAATATTGCCCCTGAATTCGAACATAATTTCGGATCTTGAACAGCCGAGTATACCCAAAGGCTGTTCGGGGGAAGAAGGAAGGAGGTTTCCAGTTCTTTAATTAATGAAATTTGTGCAAAATAGCTGACGTTCAGTTTTTTGGGAAAAAATATCACCCGGCTGCACTAGTTGCAAATCGTGCAGTGCACATTTTCAATGATAGTGTTTTGTCACACTTCAGAAAAATTGTACAACTTAGGAAGAAACAGCTTACGATGGATAGGTTCTTAGTTAAAGAAAAAAGTAAACACCCACTGAAGAGAGAAAGAAACTGAGAACCAAAGATGATTTTCCTGTTGTTTTCATGAAAGGGGACTCCCCTTCAAACCAATAACCCTCCCCCTTCCTTATACCCACAACCATTCAAGTATGCCATCATACCGCAGTTCAAAGGTAAGCAAATGATACAATAATGGTTTAAATTTATTTTATTATAAGTATTTAGTTCTAATATTCAGTATTATTAGTTTATATACACGCTTGTATATATAAATAAATTATTTATTTTCAGAATTTATACATTTATATGGTGCGTCAGAACGAATTATTCTAGTTTACATTAAGGTCTATGGGAAAAAATCTTTCGGTTTTCGAACAAATCAGTACTCGACCAGACTTCTAGAACGAATTGTGGTCGAGAACCGAGAGTTATTCTTTGGCTGATAGTAATTTGTTTAAATTGAATAAGAATTTAACTGTATAGAGAGATATTCTGTCTAGAACAAACAATTGTACAGTGATAACAGCTAGCTAGAGTAAATTCATTGAATATAAAATCTTAACCAGAGGGTAAATCTAACGCTATTCTCGTGATAACGAGTGCCTCCAACTTCAAAGAAACCTTCATAAATATTTAACCACTCATTTCCGCACTAATTAGTGAGGAATAAAAGTTCCTTAGAATATCAAAACATATATAAAATTATTAAAATAGCAATGAAATATTCAACGAGTGAGGTTTTGAAAAGTGCCTCCTTTTCCCGATTTAGGCCCTGATCTTAACTCTGGGTTGCACTGTCATTCCATATATTCAAGTTATAGCTAGAAGCGGACTTTACAATAGCAAAAATAAATTTAAGTTATAGTGATAACATAGTGTTGCCAGCCACATGAGAATAACTTTACCAAATGTTAGTTTGATATAAAAAAAATGCATGAAATCACCCCAAAGAATATGTATGTTCAGGTAAGAGCATGTTTCGTGGACCAAACATGTTGGCATAGTATAACAGATCATATGGTAGACTTTAACGTGTTTAAACGTTCTCTTATTTGTTCAATATCTTAAACACAGAATCTAACAATGATAATTATACTCTAGTTTCAGAATGAAATGGTCAGTGATATATATATTTTCTTCAAAAAAATATAGAAAACAAAAATCATATTGATTGAAAACACTTCAAAAACCAAGAAAATTAAATTAAAAACCTCTCACCCCGGAAGATTATAAATTAGTTTTGAGAATGATATTCACGCTCATACAAGAAATCAAAAATTTGGGCTGCTTCATTTTTTAGTATTATTGGTCCATACACACATATGACTTGGCTTGATATATATCAAGGGCTTAGTTTCCAAAGTGCTGAACATAAAAACAAACCTCAATTAAAAAATTAAGTGAAGTATGTTTTTGGTGTTTTCTATAGTATAAAAACATTATCTAGAAAAATTAAAAACGTTTGTCAAATGTATAGGCTTGAATATGAGCCATGGCAGTATATATGGCTTCGTGTAAGGGCGATCGCTTTTAAAATGAAATAAATCTTAAAGATAGCCTATATACAGAGAACTATGTTTACATTGGGGAAAACACATTCATTGAAGTTAAGAACGCCCATTGACGAAAACATTGGAAGTTTTTTGTGTGAATCTTACTCGTCTCCCTGAGGAATTGTATTTTGTGTAGTGTATAACCATTCTGGGAGCCATATGCATACCTAAGCTAAAACTCTGTGATGCTTCGTTTTGTATATATACTATATACAGATTAATATTCTATTTTAAATCGTGATTAAAAACACTTTGAGGTTAAACTAACACTGATAAGTATTCACTCAGATAACGTTGTCATTACATGTCAAGCATTCGATTGCTTTAGTATATACACCTTGAGTGTTGGTATATAGAAACTCTCAAATAACTGCTCGCTTTCGAAATTAAATATATTAAGTTAAATTAAGCTTTGCCTATTGATTAATAAATTGTTTTATACCTTACATTAACATTTTTTAACAAATGTTAGAATAGCCATCTATCCAGGGGATTACAGAGTTGTTTATACTCTATCATCGTTCTGGAAACCATATGTATCCCTGCAAACAATTTGGGCCAAAAAGGGCACGAAACACTAACTTTTTTGCCCCGAGAAGTACACTTTTTTCGGCCCAACTTTCGGACAGAATCGGTTCCCTTAAAGTATACTTTATCGGACAGATTTTCGG
>JARUHE010121229.1:3160-14626 GCA_031471125.1 Archaeomysis grebnitzkii | reverse complement strand
AGACTATTTATGTGTACTTCATTGCCAATCCATTGATGCATAAATAAAAACAAAATATTAAAAAAAAAAATTTGTTAAAAATATTTTCCAAGTTATTTTGATGAAAAAATGTAGATAAAAAATGAAAAAATCAAATAAAAATACCTATTAATAAATTAAAATCAATAACTAAGCCTATATGAAAAAAAAATAATAATAGTATCGATGATATATAAGCATTCAAGTCATTGTCTAACGCCGACGACGAGGCCGACGACGACGACATCGGAAACGCTACGCCTTTGTAGAGCTTCGCTACGCACGCTCGACAATTACTATGTTTATTGGATGATTTATTATTACTATCATTATAATAAATGATTTATTATTACTATTACATGATCATTGGATTTGTTTTTGTTATTATTGCTGATTTATAATTAAAATTATTATGATGATTATTGGTTGATTTATTGTTATTATTATGGCTTATTTATAATTACAATTATTATTATGATCATTGGATGATTTATTATTACCATTGTTATAATGGATAATTATTATTATATGATCATCAGATTTTTATTTGTTATTGGATGATTTATAGTTATTTTTATAGATCATTTAGAAAACCAGTTTTATGTCAAAGCAAATGTCTCATCATGAGTAACAAAACCATGAAATAAATTGGAAACAATTTTTAGGCCTACCATTTTTCAAGATTTATAATCTTTCAACAATTACAAAATATTTAAGCGATGCCACAGATTTTCAAATAACATTCGGCCCTCCCAATATCATTCAAATAATAATTGCCAATAAAGTCTGAAATACTTTAAAGTTAGTATTGAAAAAGTCTTGTACTATCTTCATAATGTACCATTATTGACACAACTTGAACATTTGTATTGAAAGGAAAGAAAAAGACAACTACTGAATACAAATATTTTCTAACCGCATATATTAGTTGATCAAAAACTTTGGAGATTAGTAGAAAAGTTTCACCATTCAAGCGAACTCCACCAATTAATTTAACCAATTCTAGACACATTTCTAGGCTATAACTATAACATTGTCATTTTAATGCACAAATATATCAGTGCAAGCTATGGCTATTCAGTGAATGGTCATTCAGCAGCAAACGTGTTTTGAGAATTTTTATATTTGAAGGAAAGAAAAAAGGGTTTGTATAAATATAAAAAAACATCCCTTCAATCTATTTGGCAAGACTTATTTCAAAAAGTATTATGCTGTGAACGTTAAAATAGGCAACAAATGACCAGTTAATTTCATTCTGGATTTGTATAATTTGAAAGTATAAGAATAATGAAACTCCGAAACACAAGACTTAATTAAACCAAAAAAAATCAAGGACATTTACTTAACACAAACAAATTAACTTAATATTTTAAGTGGAAAAAGAGTAACTTAAACTTATATTTTATCCAGATGTTAGTTAGTCTCACTTTTTTCTCATCATATATTCACTTTATTTCCAGGTTATATTTATCAAATATCTATGACTAATAAAAACTAATAAATATGTTAAAGCATTACCATAATTGTTATGGTAATGCTTTATCATTTTCTATCATAAATTAGAGGAATAATCAATAACAATCATTTGTAATTCTTGTCTTGTATAAGATCAAACAATTTGGGGATAGAACGGAAACATTCGAAATTAAAAAAAGACTCATGAATAAGAATTAGGAGTTAGTATTATTATGCATTTTAATTAGGAATACATAATTATTATTTACTGATCACAATTAATAATGCATAATTATTTAAATTACAATGGATAATGAATAACTATTACTAATTAATGTTTACATATAATGACTACAAAAAATATATAAAGATTATAATAATTATGTATATTGAATAATCATCATCACTAATAAACAATTATTATAATCACTATAAAAAATAATATTTGCCACAACCACTATGAATGATAAATAGCGACAACAATTATTATGAATAATATACAATTATTATAATTATTATCCTTTAAAAATATGAAACCATTTGACAAAGTTAGATAAATTCGAGTGTAGCAAACCTAGACTGAGTAACACCGTAGAATTAACTTCGTCCTCATCAACATTACTCAAGAAAACATTCAAGCACCCAATGAACTTCTCCAATTCCTTATTTAGCTGTATTACTTTTAAAAATCATTATTTGCCAGAAAAAATCTTGAGAGGCCTAACAAATATAAAGATTAAAAAAATATTTTCTTGTTATTTCATAAATTCGTGACTTCTTAACAAGGATAAATTAAATAATCCACAGAGAAATTAAATACATTCGAGCCACTTAATTTGTCACCCAACTAAAATGTGAAAAGCAAGACAAAGTTGTCCAACTGACACAGACACGTCTTGTCCGATTTTCATTTCCTTATTAGTCTCGACAGAGTTTTTGCTTTCAAACAAGTCAATTGATTCTTGTCGCGGTGACATTTAGTCGTGTCACTTTGACACAAACCACTTCACACAATTGCCAAAGTATTCAAGAAAGAGTTGAGATGAAGAACTGCAATTAATGTTACCAAAGCACAAAAAAAACAATGATAAACGCTATCCAATTATCACAAACTAAAATGGATAACAGTCAAGCTTTTCCTTCAAACGTCTATTTAATGTTTTGATTAAAGTAAAAACTAACATATGAAATGCAGTTAAAATCACAATGTTGTTTCCATAAAACAATTCAAGTTTGAATTATTTGTATCGCAAAAAGGAAAATACAAAAACTTCATTAAAATAACGAAAATAAAACCCGCAACTACGACCAACGTAGAAGATAATCAATGAAAACATTCAACCAATAAATTAAACGCTTTATTGCACCGATTCACTTAACGTCAAATAATAAAAGATTACAGCAGGCCGCATTAGTACACCCAACTGTATCGTGTATCACATGTGATGTGATTTGGTGTGGGAATGAATAGACAAGGCGGTTGAACTAAACAAGGAGTTTTAATTAATGAAAAAAATATCCAACTTGAAAATGTTAAACTTTTACATTTGTAAATTATGGGAACAAAGAAAAAACTTGCTTCGGTATAGAGTTGTAAAAGTGATCCTCATGTGTGGTATCGCTATAAAAAAACCTCCAATGAAAATCATTGAAGGTTCAGGGCAGGAAAAGTTGATTCAAATTGTACAAATTCCATTAAAAATATTTACAAAAATAACAAAT
Source organism: Archaeomysis grebnitzkii (assembly GCA_031471125.1). Taxonomy (NCBI): domain Eukaryota; kingdom Metazoa; phylum Arthropoda; class Malacostraca; order Mysida; family Mysidae; genus Archaeomysis; species Archaeomysis grebnitzkii. The sequence goes on along the minus strand of JARUHE010121229.1, from coordinate 11,431 downwards.
GAAAAAATAAATTTAATTGCCGAAACAAACAAATTTGAATTCTTTATTTCATTCCACTTTTTTCTTCATGTTGATCAAAAACAACCAAACCCTTTAATACCTATAGGGACGTATTTGGATCACGGCCAGCTGTAATGTATTTAAATGTTAATTATGAAGGCGTGAAAGGGTTAAACGTTGATCGAACACGAGATTCGATTTGTCTCTTCCTGTGTACTCGAAATGTTATCTCAATGACCTTAAATGGAGCAACAAAATGTCAAATCCACTCAATATGTTTTTGGATCAAGTTATGGAATAAATAAATATTCATAATAAGACTTTCTCATTTCCTCATAATAAACTATTTTGGAAGTACGTAGTTTTGAGTTTCCTTCAAGAGGATTTATATCATGTGACTTAAATTTAATAGGATCCCCCAGATCATCATGCTTTGCATCCTGTTTTACAAGTTATTCAGATCATAATGCATCTCCTAGTTACACAGGTGTTGCTATTTCTTTCAGAATAATAAATGAAGACATTTAAGTAGTAACTAACATCTTTAATAAAGGTAAACATTGAACTTTGGTATTAAAAAACAATCAAATTAAATCAACTATTTTAAATGTAAATCGTGAAATTAAAAACACGAGTCAGATATGATCAAGATGGCAATCAATCAGTCTCCCGAACGAACTTTTAAATGATTGCATAATTGTTCAAGTCAAACAATTCGTCTTACACACATGAAAAAAAGAAAAGCAACAACCATCAATACTTATAAAAGTATTTGCAGAAGAAGATTCAAAGTTAATCTAGTGTGAAGTTGAAGAAACCAAATACTTCATATCTAACTTTTTATTAAAAAGTAGTTTAAATTAATCAGAAATGTTATTCACATTGTCAAATTACAAAACTGTTTGACCACAGACTTCGCATAGAATTCCATTGTCTAAAGCTAGCGAGAAATTTAACCAACGTTCTGCATAATACCAGACTATTTTTTTTATTTAAATGACTGTCTCTGCTGATTTTCGATTGAGATTTGAAAATAGATTTAAAATAAAACCGAAGTAAATCTAGAATTATTTTAGGGATTACATTGGACTGATTTATTCAACACCAAAATAACACAATGATCGTGTCATATATAAAAATTATTAAAAACCCATTATTAAAACATGCATGACCGAAACAACGTTGCAACCTTAAAGAGCTGCATTGTTTGCAAATTATTTTATATTTTATTTTCATGGCAAACTATTAATATTATTATTTAGTTGCTGCATTACATTTTTATTGTAACAATATCTTGGGTCACTTGCACATTATATTCTGAAAAAGACTTCAATTACATTGAAAATCATACAAATTCTTCTCCTTGCCTTTGTCCTTCTCTAATTGAACAACGATTCAGCATCTCTAATCCTCAATATTGCCTCAATCCATCCATTCTATCTTGTGTCGTCCTCTTGTGCACTTCCACATCCATTGCAACACGTACCATACCACATTAGTTTTCGTCTGACATGTACACGTGGCATTCATACAATAGACAAGGGAACAAAGACAGCTCCACGAAGTTATGTTAGTGCAAAATAAATAATATTTCGCCCTCCTTCCGCACAAGTTGGCCACAAATCACAGGAGCGGAAATTGGACTTCATATATCGGAGGTTAGTCCTACGCAGGACTTCCCAGAGGCGATTATCTCGATTAGAGGATCATTACAGGCCCGAATTACCCACCAACAGGATTTGAGGATTTGAAGCCAACATTGTCACCGGCTAAAAATAAGGTTACGTAACATTTAAAAGGTTTAGTATTCAAGCGATGTTCCTGTCAAACTGTAATCAACTAAACTAGTTACGAGGCAAAAAACATTTAACTTGAAAATACTAATTAAATGAACTTAAATGTCCTTAATTTGATATTAAACATTGAAAATATAAATGAAACAATGTTTTTAAAGAAAGTATTGTAATGTAAATAAATACATTCAAAATATATATTCAAAATAATATAAACGAGTAAAAAGAAGCAACCTTCTCAAAGTCAAACTTAACCACAATATCATTTTTCGGATCTTCACTCCTACATCAATTCAGTTTTCTTTAATAATTTCGTTTGTCAGAAACTTCGAAGAAGCAACAAAAAAGTTTGATTTACTTGTGTGAGAAAAAGTGGCAAATAAGCAAGCAGATTGGTTAGGTGCGTTATATCTATTACTGTATTACGTAATTCAAAACTCGATCACGATATGTAGTCTTGTTATTTTGCAGATTATACTTCACACGAAGATATCTTGTTTGGTGAAAACGCGTAGTCAAGCTACCCAGAACCGTTGTTATATGTTCATTAAAATTAAGATAAGTCATAACCTCAATATAACCAAATAAAATGCAATTTATCTACAAGCAATGAAATACATGTTGCAAGGCAATTACACTTAAACATAATTTAGTGTAAATAAATGTATAACAACTAATACGTGCAAAGAAAGCATGTGAATGTTATTTATGTTTTTGAAGAACATTAATAAATAAAATGTTTGGCACTTGCGACGCAGGCAGCAGAATTAGTAGCTCGAGTATCCAGTGCACTCCAGGTGTGCTTAACGACCAACAGGTGAGCAATATCAATCATTTGGACAGAAAATAATAAACAAACATTCAGGACAGATATACAAAATGGCGTCTCCTTTCGCAGCATATAAAAAAATCAATTAGCCACGAATTGATTAGGCTACAGTTGAGCAAGTATAAACAAACTTGTTTTTAAGCAAAGTTTCATTTGGTAAACAATTACAAAAAAATTATTTAAAAACATTATTCTTAGAAATATTAATTAGAACATAATAAAAAAACATATTTTATTGAATAAACAATGACGTCACTCTTCAAACCAAAAAACTAGCCAAACTTTACACATTGACGACGACGCCAAAAAATTAAGTCTTAACTTCATTTTATTAGGTCAACAAGAAAATCAAAATTCTGCAATACCAAAACTTCCTCGGCCGAGAAATCACCGACCAAGTGAACCGAAATTGTCCAAGCAATTCATGACTCATTATCTTCAGTGAGCCAAGTTTGAATGTCAGTCGTTTGGGAACGGACAATACCTAACACACACCTAACATAAAAAAACACTTAATGCACAACCAAATAAGTGTTACCCCTAAAGATTGTAAGTGTAACGCATAACTAAATGCTCTGACAAGCTTAAATATCTGAATAGACCAAATGTTTAGAAATTTCAATGCGCATTACACGTGTTGATACTTTCCATCTTCCCACACAGTGGTGTAGAGGATAAATATATTAGTATACCCTTTCACCCTCTTCCCTCAGTGGTAGAGTGGATGGCCATACACCTTAACGGCACAGTGGCCTGGGCTCAACTCACCAGCAGATGTGCAAACCGCGACAAAGCTTGAAAGCAACATTGCAACAGACTGTCAAAATGGATTGCAACAGAGATCAACAATGCGTCTTGCAGGTCAACAAATCTTTGTTTCGTTAAGCAAAAATTTGATATGCTTTAAAATGAATCATTTGTGATTTTAAAATTAAGACAAATGTATGTCCATCAAAACATCAACTATATATTGATTAGAACACATTGAAAAAAGGAAATGATTTAGGTAAGATTCACCATTAATTCACTGGTCTTGATTTAAATCGCATGTCAATTTAATGAATCACATAGATAACTAAAGTAGGGGGAGAAAGGCTGGTGAGGCGTGCACGTGCGAGAGAATATGTAAACATAAAAACTGTATCAATATAACAAACAACAACATTGCACTGAAGAATCAACGAAAGATTTGAAAGCTGGTGTAACAAGGAATGGAAAACAGCAATAAAGTAGAAGACATTATTGTTTGCTTGAGTGTTCCTTGAGTAAGACGAGCCAATGCTAGAAACAAGGGAGCCTCCTTAGGCCTATCAAAGTCATTCGAGTAGGCCTAAATGGCCTTTATTGATCTGTAAGAAACCATACGAATGAAATGATGAACCAAGATCCACTCCACTTTCTCCCTTCATCAAAACTATTTTCCATGGAATAGGGAATCACTAAATCTACTCACCATGTCAAACAAGTTCAATTATAGTTGCATTGTGATAAAATGAAAATGTTGATATTTTAATTCATTTGTGTAAGTATAGAACAATATTCATGAGCATATACACATTACATGGGGCGTATCCACTGTTCAGTCGTAAACACATTAGCGTATCGCTAAGAAAAAAAAATGTATTAAATATAAAATAAAAAACTTAATCCAAATGTTTAAAACGTTATAAAATATTAATTATATAATTCATAGCATCAACTAATTAAATAATTAAACTCAATTACGAAAATTAAACTTAATTTGTGTCTCATTTAACGACGGCTATATTTTGAGGACAAATTAAAGGTTTAAATTGAAGTTATAAATAAAGTCATAAAAGCTAGAATTAAATCGCCTTCAAATAATAGCTTATCCAATATTATTTAATCACTGTGAACAATAATAAACGTTTCTCGCCTTTATGTCTAGTGTGAATGTTTAGTCTAGAATGTGAGGTCATCTCTTAAAAACAAATTAACTAATTTTAGCAATATATTGATAATCAAATTTTATTTTAAAAAAATTAAATACGAAAAAAATATTATTGGCATTCGTAAAAAGTCCTAAGAAACAAAAGAGTGAAACAATATTTTTACATCTGTAATAAAACGGAACATAAATCCTGTTCGTGTTACTTTCAACGGCCGAATAAATGTTGCCATAAGGAACGAAATAGATTGAAGATAGCATTGAAATTAATCTTTAATGTCTCTCGTTGCATCAAATGTTGGAACGCAACCGAAAAGCGTTAACAAATCGCACAATCATGGCAATCACAAAACCAAGCATTCAGCAAACCCGTTTCTCCAATTTCTAAAAAACAAAAACTCTTCAAACCTCAACAGGATTTCACAGAAAATCAACAACTTTATCAAACCATTTTATTTGAATAAGAAGAGAAAAAGGAGAAAAATATTTCAAGATTAATATAAGCATTGACAGATAAAAAAATTGAAACAAAATAATTTGGTAGTGTTTTCACTTTGCACCCCAGCAGATTTGTAATTCAAAATCTGAGTTAACAGACATTAAAGTCTAATTGTCACGATCTCAACCTTTCCTCTGGACTGAACCGATCAACTCAATCCGACGGGACTTGGAGTCACGCATGTCAGTGACGTCATAACAATTAAAACAATTAAAATTTGATCTCCATTGAACAGAAGTCTTATCAAACGTCACGAATTCCTCTCAGAGTTAAAGGGCTAAGTGGGACGAAACCTTTCCCTCCTCCACGATTGCCTGCAATTGCTTGAAGCAACCGCTCGACACTCGTTCCGATGAACTAGATCACGTTCAACATTAAAACCAACAATGAACATAGTAAGACTATTCAAAGAACACGAGGACACTGATTTAATTCATCCCGGCACACCATCTAAACAAACTTAAGCCTGTGGAAGGAAAACCAAAAAACTGTATATGGAAGATATTTATTTAGAAATGTGTTTTATATTAATATTAAACTGTTTGCGTTGTTTTCAACATTAAGCACAATAAAATAAAAGATGCTAATAATTTAAAGCACCCTTTGCAAACTAAATCTGAGTGATGAAATGCAATCCAAAGAAAGGTTTGCCGATTGAAAAGTGTTGGATTATTTTCTTCAAATTAAGCAAATAAAAGAGAAAATTAAAAGCAAACAAAAGAGAAAATTAAGAGAAACAAATAAAAGAGAAGATTGGGAGAAGCAAATAAAAAAATTGAGAAAAACAAAAGAGAAAATTAAAGAGTAAATAAAAGAAAATTGAGAGAAGCGAATAAAAGTGAGAATTGAGAAGCGAATGAAGAAAAAGTGAGAAATTAGTAAAGAAAGGCCGATAGATGGGCGTGTCTATGATGTAAATATTTAGACAGGAGACGAAATCAAGGTCAGCTGAGCCTTCGATTATACAACTTCGGGCCTCGTGAAACGTTTCTTTCAAAGAAAACTTAGATAGTCGTTGGGCAGAGATTCACAAGGAAGTTTTTAGCAATGTACCCGCTGTTATCGGGGAATTCATACACATTCGGTTGTCTTTGTTAAAGCGTCAGGGATAGGGGTGGGAGTTGTATGCTGCAATCAAGCCAATACTTGTTCAGACAAGACAACCTGAGATAAAAAATTATGATCTTAATTTATAAAAGACAACAAAATCCATACTAACTCCGATTAGGCTTTCCAACGTGTTCCAGAGTCAAACCGTGTCGAATTGGTTTAAAGGAAACCGAACATATGGTTTCTTCACACAATGAAAAGTACTTTTTTTGCAGGGTCACATCAGAGAAAGTTACCTACCACAGAGAGAAGTTTTCTCTGTCAATTCAAGTATTTGGAGATTTAAACTCGGATCTTTAATTAATGAAGTTAATAAATATAAAATCAAGATTAAATTAAAGTTGACCATTCCTCAAAATTATAATGTTTCACTTCCACATAGAAAATAAAAATGTAATGAAAGAAACAAAAAAAAATACATATTTGAAATGATAAATTGAGTCAAGGAACTAAGCTATTCATGACCATAGATTTGGTTAACTATTCTTTGTATAGAAACCTTTTCATGTAAGCCTCCATTCACCTCGAATTAATCGTCCTTTTCTTATTCTTTTTTCTAAATAATTACATTCGTAGTTGGGATTGTGAGTCAGACCTGTGAAGTCTCGATCGGTTATGAAACATTTGGATTGGTGTTGAAGATTCGCTATTTGGATTGGCACAACCAATCAGCTCTGAGCCTCTTTAACCCTTTGAGACCTGACGGGAGCTTGAACTCAGCTGAATGGTGGAAAAATTTCAGGCCGAGTGCATTGTTCAGGTAATAAGAAAGTTAATCTCAAAGCTTATAAATTCATTTCAAAAATGAATTCCCATTTAATTGTGAGTTTTCTTAGGAATTTACAACATTGTATATATTAATGAACAACGGAATTGAAGTAAACGTTCACAATTTGTAATGACCACCTTATAGTCTCTTTATTTGTAATTCAACAACATTACATAAAAAGACCAAATTGTTCTTCCACACTTATTGATCAAAATAAATCAATCGCTAACCTACGTTCAAATTTCAACAACTCGATGTAAAAATGTTACAAATGTTCCAAGGTTAATCTTATTACAACACAGAAGCCAAGTTCAAAACAATTAACGAACATTAATATTAATCTCCGTTATTGAGAAGTAAACACGAATAGATTTAATATAAACATAAAAACGTAAATAAATACAAATAATGAAAAAATAATACAGAAATAATAATCAATTAAATACAAATACAACTTTTAGGAAAAATATTTTTGTTCAATAACATTTCCTGTAATCTTCGAATAAAAAATGTACATTTATGATTATTATCTTTAATTATTAAAACTTGATAATTCAGTTAGAACTCCACAAACATTTATTTTCGAAAAATAATACTCTTCATAGTATTGATTGAAGGGTTATAAAAATAATTATTGTCCAATGAAATTTTGTAGAACTAAAACATATAGACGACGACGACGACTACACAGGTGTGCACAATTGTTTGCCTATAACAACCTTGATAAAAATACTGCTTGTGGACAAGCAAAAACGTGCGTATGTGTGTGTGTGTGTGTGTGTGTGTCAAGGTGACGGGACAGTCGAGTGAATAGTCTAATAAATTAAGCTACAGTGTATGGACTGCACAAGGTTGGTCATACAGATTAAAATACATTAGTTTAGTATTGCAAACGAACCTTTTTATAATTCCCGAAATAAGGTTTTTATTCAATAATTAAATATAAACAAACATTTACCAACATTTCATTGGAGTAATAATTCGTTTAAAAATCAAAAGCAATTACATAATACTCAAGCGATTCACTCGCTAATTAGTCAAACAAACAAACTTGAATGAAACTGGTGCATAGCTTTTACCAATTTAGGTCCGACGTAAACTTCGGTTCCCAGTGAATTAATTTTGTTTTCAATAATAACTTTAACGTAGTTTGGTCCTTGTGGTTACAATCAGAGAGGCCTCAATGGGTTTATGACACATTCAATCGAGTTGAAGGTTTTCCATAAATGTATTGCACAAGTGTTTCAAAGAAACAACAAACGAAACAAGCCTTCGTTATGATATAAACATGAAATCATTTTCGTTATGATATTAACATGAAATATTTTTTGTTATGATATTAACATGAAATCATTTTCGTTA
>JARUHE010121118.1:0-14628 GCA_031471125.1 Archaeomysis grebnitzkii | reverse complement strand
CTAGGGCAAATGCGTACCAACACACGCACTAGGGCAAATGCGTACCAACACACGCACTAGGGCAAATGCGTACCAACACACGCACTAGGGCAAATGCGTACCAACGCACGCACTAGGGCAAATGCGTACCAATGCACGCACTAGGGCAAATGCGTACCAATGCACCCTCATGGGCAAATGCGTACCAATGCACGGTCATGGGTAACTACGTACCAACACACGTACTCCAACGAACTTACCCACACCACGAACGAAGATACACCCGAAACACAGTCGCACACAACCACACAGACACAAACAAACGTACTAACATACTATCCCACTAAAAATAAACACACGCACAAACGCACGCTCACCCATCACTTTCGCTGCAGCGCCCAACACATGCATTCCCTTGTCTGTTTGTTTGGGTAAAACAACCGCGTGCCCTGGGCTGGCAAACCTGAATGGCAATCCTTTTCGAGCTGAACCGAGTCAAGGTTGGGCTGGGTGTATCTTCCATCGCTCGTGATTCACTTCACCTCGTCACAACGACCTCCTCCTACAAAGACCATCTCCTATCTGAAACCACGCCCACTTTACTATCGAATCTAGTGTTTTCTTTTTTGTTTAGCAAGTTTTTTGTTCTGTTTTTTTTTTATTTTCATTGATGACCTTAATTAGAATGGGAATGTGAAGATGATTTTCGTTTGGAGAATTTGAAGAAACTTCTCATTTAAATTTCGTCAAAATTTTTAATAAGCTAAAATTCTTGACAAAAGGTGCATGTTTAGGCCTTTCAGCTAATTACATTTACCAGTACATTACTCGTGACTGTTGTGTTTATTTCTTTGTGCAATGACATTCAGAAACTTCTTTATTTTGCGTGTTTGTATTCCTTCGTGTTGAAATATTAGCTTGTCTATCAGCGAAATTAAACCACGTTAGACCTGGTTAGTACTTGAAAGGTTTGACTGTCTTGTATTAACGAATTCATTCACATTAAGGTGATGGATGTGGTTCACACCATAGCATAGCCTGTCCGATGTCCATCACATTAATATACCAATGAATTAAACCAATTGAAATTTCAGTTGTTGGTAACATCGTCCAATTAAAACTAATTTACATTTCTAGAGCGAGTTTGTTTTTAATGCACAAAAAATATTTTTTATCGCTTAATTAGACGAACAAAAAATCCGTCAAAAACTAATTGCGCTGTTTGGTGGACATAATGTTTTTCTGTTTATGGTTATGCCATCAGAGTTGCATGGATCATCAAAATAATTGCACTCAAATGCTTATTTTACACAAATTCAATCAAAATTGTTGACATCTTTAATTTATTTTGACTTTTTCCACTGATTGATTGTAATTCGAGTAAACAATTATTGACAATATTTGCAGTAGCTTTGAGTTTCGTAAGTTTTATTAATTTTCTCTCATAGATAAATCGTGAAGACGGAGTTGATTTGTACGTTTATTTTATTGTACATAAATCTAATAATAATCTTGAAATATTAATTATATTAACAATACTAGTAATAGTTACATTAATAGTAGTAATAGTAATAATATGAATAGTATAGTAATAGTAATATAATATGAATAATATTAACAACAGTAATCGTAATTACAGTGATAATAATAATAGTATCCACGAGTATTGTAGCAGATCTTATCGCAAATTACTATGTATTAATATGTTATTAGATTCGCCCCGATCTACTCGGGCAAACATACATACACATTCCTCTTCTATTTTATTGTAATATAATAAATTTTTGTTTAGTTTTCTTAATAAATTTGAAAACAAGATCGTCATAATATTTATAGATAGGCTAGTTGTTTTTAATTTGCCTTAATGATTGAATTTGGACAACTTGTAGTTGATTGATTGTCAGTGTATGTTTCCATGACAATGTTAACTGTACACTGTGTAACGAAAAATATTCAGTAACAAACATTACTTGTGTGGTTATATGCAAAATTGTGTTAAGTGTTCACTGATTTGACAAATCGGCCTATGTTTAAATCCCTATTTATTGGTGTGATTTTTATCGTGTCTGCATTTAAAATACTATACTGTCACTCGTCTGATATCTTTATATTTCAACTATTTAGAAGTGATATGTTTTGGGTATAACAAGTAACCACCTAATCGTAATAATATAATGCAAAAATAACCACAATGGAATCTAAAAAAAAGGGCTGTCAAAAAATAATCTTTGTTGTAAGATGATCACATTAAGAACCATTGTGAATTACATTTAAAAAAAAATGAAAAATATGAAAAAGTTTGTCCAAACTGAGTTATTAAATTAAAAAGCTTGTTAATATTTAATATATGTATGTATGTATGTATGTATGTATGTATGTGTGTATATATACATATTTTTTTTAAAGATAAAGAGTAGGGCTAAGTAGGCTATATTCTATGCATTTTTTCAAATTTTACTTTTTTTTCAAATGTATAGAATATACTTAGTTAGCCCTACTCTTTATCTTAAAATTAATGATTGCAAGAAATAAATACACTGCTACGTTTATATATGTATATATATATAATTGCAAGATCACAAACAAAAAGTGAAAATGAGAAGTCAATAATGTGTAACGAAGCATAAATTTGGTGATTTTAATTTTCATAAATGTATTTTTACTCCAAATGTCTTTAAACCATAACTTATCATGCAACTCCATTGGGAGGTTTGTGTTGCATTTAAATTCCAGCTGTCTTGCATTTACCTTTTAATAAAATTATAATTGGATAATTGAATGTGAAGTTTATTGTATATCATTATTAATATACTTTCTTATATAGAGACATACGAGAAAGTGGTATCGTGCTTATAAACACATAAGTTGATATGTCTTTTCAAACTAATTTTAAGTATGTAAAGGCAGTATGGATAAATAAGTAGCGTTGATAATTGTAAAATTGTAATTCAAAATAGAACTATTGAAAAATGTGTTCTAAAGAACCTAATCCTTCGATAAATATGTACAAGCTTATTTAGAATTACGGGAGATGGATGTTTTCATATTCAGCAAAATATTACCAAAATTAGCCTAGGCTAGCCTAAACCAAAAAAAATGTATGAATTCTGAGAAAAAAACTAAAATGGTTGTTCACCTATTTTTAAAAGATTCACTTTCAATTTTCTATTTTTAAACATTACCTTATTTTAGAAATATCCCATTTTTGGATCAAACGAAAATCCTAAAAAAACTTGGACAAAAACAAAGGAAATTTCATATCCTCAACACTCCTCCACCCAAAGAAGGGGGGAAGGGGAATGACAGAGAGGGAGTTCATTGTCTGGAGACAACCCCCATTATTATAGTGAAAGTTTCAAGATATTACAATACTATAGAGTAACAATAATGACAATTACTTTTATTAGTATTGTTATTATTTTTTTTAAAATAATTACTTGTATTATTATTATTTGACTTTTTTCATTACATAGATTTAATTTTTTTTTTAAATTTAACACTATCTTACTAACGGCTACTAACCAGGGCATTGCCTTAACATTTTACATGCACAAAAACCACAACTTTATTGAAATGTTTGTCCTGTCAATGACAAAATTCTTAAAATATAGCTTAAATACCACAATAAAATGGTACACTTTTCAAAAATGTCATTGTGAAAAATTATTAAACCTATTGTGAGTGGTCTATTTAACAATGTATCAAATAACATTAGTTAATACAAAATATCATCTAATTATTTTTCAAAGAATTCAATTTGTGAAAAGTTATACGAGTGTTTTTCTTTAATTAATTATATATTCTTTGTTAGTAATATTACATGTTGTAACACTAAAACTTATGAAAAATCAAAATTTAATGTTTAGTCTTTGACACTCTGACTAAAGGACTCGGCTTATTAAAATTTATTGTACCTGCTAAATTGAAAAATCATTTGGCAAATTGAGTGGTCACTCACCAGCAATTTGAAGCAATACCCACTCTTAGCCTATTCAAGATTCCTTAAAGTTTTGAAATTAACAATCATTTTTGTAAAGACCATGTGTAAGTTAAACTAACTAATTGCATTGTGTTCATATGTAAACATTTAGTTGTACAAATCAAGACTAATTTTAAAATTAAAGGAATAAAGTTTTGAGGTAAAACAAAAGGTGCAGTGTGTTAAAAAATGTCCTGTTTGGTTGCGTCCTCTCAAAACATAATTTTAGAAAAACGTTTTCTAAAAGGTAGTTTTCACAGACAAACCTCTTCTCAAATAATTTTTTTCCTCAGAAAAATGTCCTTAAGGTTTTCTTTTTGGAAAATGAAATGTCCTCACAAACCCATACACACATTTATGACAAGGTGTTACTTTTGTTTATTATCTAGCTCAGTTTTTTTACACTTTATTCTAGTAACTAGATATTTTCTTTTGAAGTTGGTTTTAATGCAGTACTGTATGATCCTGTGTGAATAATTTAACTGTAAATCAACATCCTACATGACTGCAGTGTAGAATGCATTAATACAGTACTGTTACAGAATCAATATAATACAGTAATGTATTGTTGATTTATGTTCACACTCTGAAGTGCTGTATTGACTTCACTCTTTCAATAGATTTATTACTATGTAAATAATATAAATGGAAGTATTTTATAACTAATTATATTCAAATGAAAGTTTTGTATGAAAACTATTGAATTGTTAGTTGCATCATTGCATTTGCTTCTTGTCAAATACTTTGGTAAACAATTATGTTATAATTGACCAAACTAAGATTTATGGATGCATTTGTTACAGTATTTTTATCCATATGTCGGTAATTACACATTTTTTCGATGGTGTCATTAAAATTATTTGTAAATATTCAGTTATGCTGGTTATTAGAGTGTGTGTGTATGTGTGTTCACTCTTGCAGTTGATTTTATCATTGATATTAACAGATTATTCGTCTAAAGCATAAGCTGATGTTATTTCAATGTGTTTAACCCTTAAATGGATTTTTCAATGTGAAATTAATTGTATTGCACACCTTATGACTGGTGTTATAGGGTTAAAACATTTTTGATAAGCTTTGTTCTAAAATTCAAAATTATTATATCACACTTCCTCGAAAGTTAAAATTTTGATGAATGCTTTATAAACTTTTAACATGAAGGAAAAGTAACATTAACATGCCAGATGATGTCTTTTTTGAATGTCAGCAAAAATAAGCAACGTTGGATATGGATAGATCATACTTGACAAACTACACAGCAAAATCAAATGCCTTTGACCCTTTTAGTGTATAAGCAAAGTTAAGCACCACTGTAGCTGGTTATTACGTGCACGGTGATTTTGGGCACGGCCGATGCTGTTTAAGAAGTATAACTACTAATGCTAATGATTAGCCATTATCCATTCTTTCAAAATGAATTTGGAAGTTTTATCATGCATATGGATGGTTGTAATCTAGTTAATTGTTTTGATAATTATCATAATACAACAACCTTTATATTTGTAAAAACTTTCAAAAATGTTTCATTTTGTATTTTAGGTTATATATGTAAAGTACTTTATTTTTGATGGAATTGAATTTTTTTTTATAATTAAAATGGCTCAAGTAAATGCCAATGAAGATTTTTAACATGGAATTTGTAATAGTCGTGGTGATCTAATAACTACAATTTACTACATTTACATTGTTGTTACATCATTCTTTCATAAATATAATTGTGGTTTCACTTTAATTTTAATGCTGGTTAACCTCAAAATATGTAGATTCTGTATTATTAAACATTATTGGTTTTGTTGCTTTTAAGATTTCAATGAAAGATAAGTTTGTTTTTACTATTAAAAAAAACTATTTTAGAATTTAGTTATCTTCTATTGATTAACACTTTAACCGTTTCTTGTAACACTGGTAATACAAAACAAGTTGGGTTGTTTTTAATAAAGTTCTATGGGCAAATATTTGCCTGTATAAATTTATTAATAACATTTGTATCACTGGTGTTGCATAAGATGGAATAAGCCATTAGACTTGTGTGTTACAAAAAACGATTGAAATGTTTAGACTGAATTTTTGGTCCAGAGCTGCTGGATTCTTTTTGGCTCTGTCAATGGAATTAAATTATTTGTTCTTAAGTGTGTTACAGTCGAGATTACAATCGTAATACAACTCTTGCATCTTTCTTAATTTTTTAAGACTTTTGCCATAAGGAATAAAATAATAAAGTTTGTATTGAAAATTATCTTTATAGGATCTATGTCCTTTTATGTACTTAGACTTAACAAATATGGTTGTAATAATTATATTAATATAATTTTATTAAAGATTATATTAGTATTACTAATGTTAAGTTTGATATACTTTCATTTTTAGGTATATGTTTTAACCTGTTCTTTTGAACAAACATTTTTGTGGCTTACTGTTAACAAATAATCAATATACATAATGAGGACGTTTTTCAAAAATCAATATCAAATAAACACTTTAACTATCTTGTACAAGAATCCTTCACAAAGTCAACTATTTTGATAGGATTAATTTAAGGAAGAATTGTAATGTTTAATAAGTGAATTGATCAATCACAGTCCAATTTCAAGTTTGGTTTGATGTTTTCACATCTAGGCACAGTTGAAATCAATCTGTATAATACACGGAGATGATAAAGTAGGCAACATAAGTTAAACTAATAACTTTGAGTAAGGTTTGTCTTTGAAAAAACACCTCTCTTTTTGGGATAAGTTGAAAAAACAATTATGTAATTTATGTTTACAATTATGAATAAGTTGCCAAAAATTTATATGTGAAATAGTTCCATTTATACATGTGAACATTGTTGATTCAAGTTTTAGTCCTAACTTTAAATTTAGTTTATACTTTCCATAGATTTCTTTTGTTTTAATTATTTTTCAAAAATTTTTGTCCAGTAATTTATAATTGGTTGATTGTTTTGTGTATTAAACAAGCTTGTCTTTTTTCAGTACGAATGAACGACAAGTGAAAGTCTCAAAAGAAAGTGGTACAAAATCTTCAGCCACAAGTACTCCCAGAATCTATTATCCACCATCGACAAACAGAAGAGACAACCAAGTTTGGAAGGACCGCTTACAGAGAATCAACCAACAAATTTTCACGAACGTCAAGAAACCTTTCACTCAAACTGCTGCTTGCTTGAGCTCGCTTTTGACTCGTGCACCTGCCACCACCTCGACAACAACCATGTCGTCTGGTAAAAAGAACCCTACTCCTCCCGCTCTGCACAAGGTAATCATGGTGGGCTCGGGTGGTGTTGGAAAATCTGCTCTCACACTCCAATTCATGTATGATGAGGTAAGCACCAATCAGTTTTTTTTAAACTTCACTGTGCACCAGGCCAATACTTTAAGGGTGCTACATAGTCCACTCTAATAGTAATTCCTATGGAGCATGTGGCCATCATAGCTCTAAAGCATTGCCCTGTGTGTGCACCACTCTTTCCTTCCCAAAAATGTGCCCATAATATGAATGAAAGTGCTAATCAATGATGATCAAATCGTTTCAGTTTGTTGAGGATTACGAGCCCACCAAAGCTGACAGCTACAGAAAGAAGGTTGTCCTGGATGGAGAAGAGGTGCAAATAGACATCCTAGATACAGCTGGACAAGAGGATTATGCTGCAATCAGAGACAACTATTTCAGGTATTGAGGAGAAGCCATTTAATGTAGTTATTATTTCCCTAAGGACTAAAATATATTGAAGTTCATAATGACAACAATGTTGTTTTGGTACACATGTTAGGGTAACTTTTAACTATTGCATGTGGTTGCTGGAATGGTCATGGGCTATAAGAAATTTCTATCTCCACAGACTGATGGGGAGTGTGGTTTGAAAAAGCATCCAACATAATTTGAAAGGCAATGTATTATTCATTGGACAATGGTAGTTTCAATGAGAGTGTTTGATATTTATTTAAGCTGATACATTTATGAAAAAAATGGATAATTTTTTTTAGAGTTGGCCTGTTTTTTTTTCAGCAGATACAAATTTTTCACTAAAAGTCTTTTTACAACAAAATTGTTTTTGCTGGGTGTAAATGAAAAAAAGTTTTAGATCATGTTTTTATAGATAAAATTTTATATTGTATTAAAAATAAAGTTTGATAAGATTTCATTGTTGATGTGGTTTGAAAAGCGAACCTTGGACAGTAGATGCCAGTAGTTGAAATTTTCTTCACATTTGTGATCACAAAATTGTGAACAATTTAGATATTTGTTGTTTATGACCACAACTTTTATTGTATATTCATTATTAATCCTTCTAAGCAGTAAAAGTTAAAATTGTTTTGTTCTCCCTGAATATCGCAGGTTATTTTATGGTAAATACTGTACACGATGTTAACCTTCATACCATAAATACGAAAAATCCAACAAAAATAGAACCTTGTGGCCCAAGGTTGGTTACTTATTTGGAGAGTAGATCACCTGAATTCAATAGTTTTTGAAACAGTGTCGAAGGAAAGGAAACTAAAATCAAGGGAAGATGTTAATGTTAACCTGTGTTTGAAAGACCAGCTTCTATAACTGATTTTTCATTGTTGGCTGTTGTGGGAAGTGTACAAGGTGGGTTATTTCATGTTTTTTGTAAATCTTTATTTTCTTGAACAATCTGCTTTTTTTTTGGATAAGGACTCCCATAAAAGGTAGACGATTTCATAGTTCACACAAAAAATTAAAGTGTGAAGCAAATCAAAACAATTTTAAGGGGTGGAGTAATGTTTACTTGAAAGATAGAAAAAACTAGATACCAAGAAGGAATTACTTGAAAAGCTTTTCATAGAACTTATCTTTTTCAAACCATTTATATTTTCAAAACATTTAACTCCCCTCACAGAAAAGTTATGTTAAGCATATGGACATTTTCAGTACATCACATACTACCTAGGTACCTGACATACCAATTGTGCGTGGCAAAATATGTACTTGGTATATTTTATTCACACAATACGTACATCCACGACTGTACATATCATTTTATGGTTAAATATGACCTCTATATTTGTTATGTACTTGTGTAAGTACCTTAAAAGATACTTGGAAATATGTGCAACTAAAATATGCATACATATTTTTCTTGGTGGGCTGTTCCAAAATAAGAGTTATTTCATGGTTAACAATTTAGATAATCCATGTTTTGTACAAGTCTATTTTATTTGTGTTGATACAATTTTGGTGTTTATTTCTAAAAATAAATGACTAAATTTTGATCATGAAATCAAAACAAACATTCCCACAGCTATAGAACTTTATATATTTCAATCAAATCTATTCAAATTGTTTTTAAATATTTCAATGTAATGTATGAATCGACCATAGCACAAGTGAGGTAAGCTCTGTTATTTGAATGTAGGTTACCTCACTTGTTATTATCGATCCATATAACGTGAATATATTTAAACATTTCAATGAAGTATAAATATATTTGTACAATGCTCCATCAAGATCTCAAGGCAGTTCGTTGACTTGATATTTTAAACTAAAGTTTAATCTGGAAAAGAAACAAAGTTAATGAGTCTTACCCTATAAAGAGATACTTAAAAACAATTTACGATTTTACTTGCAACTAATTTGTTACACCCTTTTCTATAATTTACCTGAAATGACAAGACCATTCATTGATTAACGCACTGACGGCAGGACGAATAATACGACTACACTGTTGTGTTACAGAGGTTGGGTCCATACCTGCTATTGCTAAACACAATCCGATATCATTTGTGGGTGGAAGGTGTAAGGTAGTAATACTGTGTGTTGATAGTGCTGAATAATATTTGCTACAAAGCTAAAAAGCATGAGTGTCTCTCTCTCTGATTTTTACATGCAGGTCTGCCATCCATTGATCAGACGGTGAAAATCGCACTAACCACATTTTTTGTTTAAAATAAACAATATTTAATCTTTTTATTTACAAAGTAAATAACATCTTATGACTTCCAACCATCCATCATCTCATTGTTTAACATCTTCAGCTTCTCTTTCTGATAATCAATGACATTGCTAAGCCATTAATTCATCGCAATTTTGTGTTGAATAACATTTTAAGCAATGATGTTTCACTAAACATTGTCTTAAGGTTAACATCTTATATGTTGTGATATATCTGAGATACATTGAAATTCTCTTTTGTAGATTATAAGCATATTTATTTATATGAACATTTAACATTAGAAATAATAATTCATCTTTCAACTTTTATTAAAAACCCATCGACATTTTGTGGTTTGTAGAGAAATGCTTCTTTACACAAATAATGTGGCAGTCACTGTTTGGAATTTAACATAACATTTGATCTTCAAATAATTGATTCTTTATTTTTTTCATTCTAGATCTGGAGAAGGATTTCTCTGCGTGTTCTCCATCATGGAAGATGACTCATTTCAAGCTACTCAAGAATTTAGGTAATTTTTTCGGATTTGACGTTTTTTCTGTTTGTGATGCATGGTCGGCTGCGAAGGTGTTATACTATCCTAGATGAGAAAGTTCGTCCTCGTAGACTAGACTGTTAATATGTTGACCTAACCCAATTATGATTGCATTGTTCTGACTAGTGTTACACCAGTTAATAACCTCAATAAAGTAAATTTTGGGGTTAGCAATGAAAAGATTGATAACAAAATTCAATGAGACGAAAAGTCAAGTTTATTTCAATTATGCAGTTATGTCTATCCTCGGAAGTTGTGGTCTGGTGTAACATTTTGACATTCTTTCAGGGAACAAATTTTGCGTGTGAAGAACGATGAGAACATTCCATTCTTGCTGGTCGGCAACAAAGCAGATCTGAGCGACAGACGGAAAGTGTCGCAAGATGAAGCCATGCAGAGAGCCAACCAATGGGGTGTCCCATACGTCGAAACATCTGCAAAGACGAGAGCAAATGTTGACAAGGTGAGAACTTCTTGTAAACACTCTTGTGCGGTGATTTTAATCTTATAACATGAATAATTGTTGGTATAAAAGCCTGCAATACAATAAGGGTTTACATTAAGAAGAAACCTTGTTTACTTGTCCCAGTGTTGAAGGGTTATTGCTGTAAATATCTGTTGGAGAAATTTGATGTATTGGTGAATCATCAAATCTAATTGATTCAAGTGTCAAAAGTTGTATATTATTTTGAACATTTTTTACTTGAAATTAATCCTAAAAACCAAAGCTAGAATCCTTTAAGGTTTGTGAAACTTACAAATAGAATGTTTTAATATTAGTGTGTGTAATAATAAGCATTACTAGAAATGTATTAACTCTCTAATAAATAGTAACAAATAATACTTATTTTGTAAATTTTGCAAAACATTTAAAAAACTAACATTAATTAAAATATATTAGTTTGTGCCACAGAAAAAGCATAACCTAATGCTGTAGCTATAGGTTTGGTTTATCTAGGTATAAATGTTCAGTTAATTGTTTGAGTTTATTTGCTGTTTACCCTGTATGATATCTTGTGCTATTAAAGCTTCCGTACACATTTGATAATGGATTAATGGCTACAGATTTTTGAATATTTCATTATCAGTAAACTAGTCTTGCTTTGCATTGGACCATGGAGTTATTTGTTTGGGTTGTTTACTGTTTTGTTTATTTGTAAGTGATGTCGTTAATTTAATATAACAAAATTATAAGACAATGAATCATAGCTTAGTTTTATTTGGTGATGAAATATTATTTGTAAGTTCCCTCCATCACATTCAATGGAAAGTATGTCGGTTACTCCAATTTTTATCATGTTTTAATGATTATTATTAAGGGTAAGATGCAAGTATAGCAGATGAGCTAACTAGAGTATTTTGCTAAAAGTAAGTGATTGTAGATGTTCATTTTCTTTTTGTGCTCATTTATTTGTTGAACTAAAATATGTGGTTTCTTGTGAGTTAAACATCAAAATTAAAAAAGATCAAATTTGAAATTATTTCATTAAAACAGTTTTAGGTGAGGGGATTTTATTACCAAAATGCTGGTAAAGTCTTAACATGTTTTTTATTGTATTGGGAAGCACTTCTTTCAAGTATAAACGTTTTCTTTTGCAAATTTGTTTTTCCAGAAATTTGGTAATTTCATGGTATTTTTTGACAACTTCTTGCACATAAACTATTTTATAACCCAATAAATGATTTGATGATATTCCTTTATATACTGTATGTTTGTGATTCTAATAAAATCTGCTATGTTAAATTATGATTTGCTTAAATGTTATTATACTTTTTAATTAGTTCTTGAATGAATTTAAATATTAATAAGTGTATATGGTATATATAGAGATAAATATACATCAAATCATGAAATGTATATAAAACAATTTGTATTAACACACCTGAATGGTATGGTGATAGTCTATAGAAAATTGTTAAAATTAAGACACTCGCAAAGCAATCCCATTTCCGTAATTATGCGCATTTTTCCATATTTACAACCTTTTTCACGGGACAGGTTTTCTACGACTTGATG
This sequence comes from Archaeomysis grebnitzkii, assembly GCA_031471125.1. Taxonomy (NCBI): domain Eukaryota; kingdom Metazoa; phylum Arthropoda; class Malacostraca; order Mysida; family Mysidae; genus Archaeomysis; species Archaeomysis grebnitzkii. The sequence continues at coordinate 2,204 of JARUHE010121118.1, read as the reverse complement.
CGTGAAATTCGAGCTCGCAAGTTGGATGACAACAAGAACCCGAACGGCAAAGGAAAGGATCCAGGTCGCAAGAAAAAGCGCAAGTGCTGCATTCTCTAGGTCAGATATGTGAATGGTCGGCCAATTTTCTCGGAAAAAGCCGCGGCACGTGCAAAATTTTTGCATTTCCTGTCCTTATGCTCAATGCGCTGACAGTAAAGGAATTTTGGCATCCAAATAAACTCTTATGATGATGTCTGCTCTCAATGTGAGCAATCATCATATTATTTTCCCCATTAGATTTGGAGTGAATGCCAAAATTTCTTTACTTTAATAAATGTTGAAAAATGTAAACTTTTGAAGCAATTGTCACCCTATAATTACATGTTCTATTTTGTACCCATTTTGTAACGTTGTTTCCTTATGCTATCTTCTGTGCTCTTTTTGTAATGCTGTTTGCCCTATATGTTCTCTTTTGGGCTCATTTTGTAATGCTATTTTCCCTATATGCTATCCTTTATGCTCCTTTTGTGATACTGTTTACCCTATATGTTATCCTTTGTGCTCCTTTTGTAATGCTGTTTACCCTATATGCCATCCTTTGTGCTCCTTTTTGTAATTTGTTTATCCTACGTTATCTTCTGTGCTCCTTGTGTAATGTTGTTTACCCTGTTATCGTTTGTGCTCCTTTTGTAATGCTGTTTACTCTGTATGTTATTTGTTGTGCTCATTTTGTAATGTTGTTTATCCTGTTATCTTCTGTGCTCCTTGTGTAATGTTGTTTACCCTGTTATTTGTTGTGCTCCTTGTTATGTTGTTTACCCTGTTATCTTCTGTGCTCCTTGGGTAATGCTGTTTACCCTATGTTATCTTCGGTACTTGCTTGTAATGTGGTTTATCCTATGTTATCTTTTGTGCTTGTTTGTAATGCGGTTTACCCTATATATTATTTCTTTTGCTCATTTTGTTAATGTTGTTTACCTTATCTTAATTTTAACCTCTTAATTCTCGAAATATTACATTTTTTAAATTGCTTTGGCATACAGTGATGTAGTATTTTGTTATAAGCAAGCAATTTAAGTGGAAAGACAAATCAAAGAAAAAAGAACATTGCACTACCTAAGTAAAATAGTAGTTAACAATTATCAGCACTGGCAATTTTACTAGATGTATTTCAGTATTTATAAGTGAGATCTCAATATCAGTCGATCCAATAATTGTTCTCTCTTCCCCATTTCTAAATAAACAAAAAAGATATCTCCTTTCACTTCTCAATGCGATAATGCTTGTGCGTTATCGCTAGCAACGCTTCTTAACATTTTACAAACCACAACACAATCTCCACTGTTCATTCAATTCCTGTGCAATGTGCACCCAAGGGGGGCGGGCACGACAACAACTCGACTGTTGTGAATTCCATCTCCCTTCTTAAACCCAGACTAGACTCGCCACCGGTGGTACCCCTTTGAAACTGGCACTTTGTTTGGAACAAAATTTTGTATTGTTCAACACTGGATTGATGCACATCTACACTTACACGAGATTCAACTAGTGTTGACCAATATTTTCATTGATATGCTTTGGGTGTTTCAAAGTACAAATGCACTCTTCTTGCTCTTCATGATGTCTTTGCAAGGAGACATGCCTAGCTGCAATCATTATCATTAAGCTATAACTTTAACCGTTTATTGTAACACAAGTGGTACATAAGTCTAATGGGTTACTCCATATTATGTTTGACCAGTGATACCAATTAAGTTAGTTATGTTTTCAATTACTTTATACAAGTAACTAGTTAACTGCCTGAAGTGGGAATACTGAGGGACATTTAGGTGGAACTCAAGCCAAATGCATGCCCCCTTGAAGGAGGGTGGATATGCCACATTGATTACAGTAGAGACCACTTGATCTATAAGAACAGCCACATGATGCACACTAGACACAAACACACAACACCTCCATGACGAAACAAAGATCCTCCCCATAAAAACAACTCTCCAATTACATGCTTCACAACTACGATAGGCAGCCCAACATCCAGACCACCCCCTCCACCCACTCACACAACAACCAATACCACCCAGATACATGAAACAAACAATATTTCACAACAACAACTACACGACAAACATGGACACCACCCCAGATAACACCTCACATTAAACAATATAACAACACAAGAAACTCATACACACACATACAGTAACAAACTACACAAACAACAG